>PVJI01029804.1:0-14901 GCA_004026765.1 Micronycteris hirsuta
ATGACAAAGTGGATTCTGGAGTCAGATAAGACCAGGGTGATTGAACAGAGATCAGCAAGTCAATAACACATATTTGCCAAATTCCTACCAGAGAGTTCTAAACCCACAGATATGATCCACGCTTATTCTCACGGGGAACCCACACGGAGCCAGGCTCTTTACGTATGGTCCCTCAGAGACATGCGTGTCACCGCCACAATGAAAGGCAAGGATCTACCGCCAAGATTGCTCTACCCAGAAAAACTATCATTTAGAATCGAAGGGCAGATAAAGAGCTTCCCAGACAAGAAAGAAATGAGAGGAGTTCATCATCACCAACCCATTATAATATGAAATGTTAAAGGGACTTCTTTAAGAAAAAGAAGATCAAAACTATGAACAATAAAATGGCAATAAATACCTATCTATCTACAAATAACTCTAAAATATAATCTAAGCAAACAAGAACAGAGACAGAATCATGGATATGGAGAGTGTTTTGATGGTTTCCAAATGGGAGGAGGGTGTGAGGGAATGGGTGAAGAGGTGAGGGGATTAGGAAGTACAAATAGGTAGTTACAGAATAGCCATGGGATGTAAAGTACCATATAGGAACTGGAGTAGCCAAAGAATTTATATGCATGACCCATGGACAGGAACAGTGGTGTGGGGATTGCCTGAGGGAGTGGGGGATGCTTGGTGGAAGGGGAGCAAAGGGGAAAATCAGGATAACTGTAATGGCATAATCAATAAAATGTAATTTTAAAAGAATGAAAGAAAAAAATAAAGATTTGCTAATCTAAAAAAAAAAAAAAAAGAAAAAGTAGAAGATGGTTATCTAGAAACCAAGTAGTGGGTCCTCACCAGACATCAAATCTGCCAGTGTTGTGATCTTGGACTTCCCAGAATTCAGAACTGTGAGAAATAAATGTTTACCATTTAAAAAATTTTTTTATTCATTTATTTATTTATAGGGTGTCATTAATAATTTTAACAGGACAACAGGACTGCTCTGGGAAAACTGGAACTAATAGTCACCCTCTCAATGAGAGATTAGGGGCAGGGAAAAATATATGTATACAGGCTCTAAAATAATGAACAAGGGGGTTTTCAATCACAAATGAGGATTGGAGGGGTTTCACTATCATTATGTTTTACATTCTTAACCTTGGGCATTCTTGGCTCATCTTGGAATTGGGGTAAAAAACATGGGGCAAAATGACAGGCAAAAACTCTTTTCCAGTAATAGTACAGGAATTACTATTAAACTCTTATCAAAAGCTTAACTAAGAGACATTGTGCCCTACAGGCCCCTAGACCTGTCATTGGTTGTGTTTAGATTGAACAGATATTACTGCCATCCCTGCCTTCTCTCCTCCTATCCAGTGGGAGGAGGTGGCACTGCCTCTCCATGTTCTAACTTGTCCCCTTCCATTGCAACTTCCAGTACCATATATATTCTCAGCTATCTCCTGCTTCTGAGAACAGCTACCACCGTATTTTCCAGTTAACTCCTCATCGGTGACTAATTATGAGCTCCAATCTCCACCAGAATTATTCCACTGATGTGGAGGGTGCCATCAACCCTCTGGTTAACCTGCATCTAACGGCCTCTTACACATACCTCCCTATGAACTTCTGTTTTGAAGGTGATGAAGTGGCCCTGGAAAGCATGGGACACTTCTAGGAGTTGGCTAAAGGAAAGCACAAAGATGCCAAGGTTCTCTCAAAGATAGAAAGCCAGTGGAGCGGCTGTTCCCTCATCCAGGAAGGGAAGAAGCAGTCCTGAGATGGGTAGAGTGGCAGTGTGGATGCCATGGAAGCCGCTAAGGTCCTTGAGAAGAACCTGAGCCAGGACCTTTTGGATCTGCATATCCTGGGATCTGCCAACACAGATCACCATCACTCTGACTTTCTGGAGAGCCACTTCATAGAGGATGAAGTGAAACTCATCAAGAAGATGGGCGACCACCTGACCAACCTCTATAGGCTGGCCGGCCCCCAGGGCAGGCTGAGCAAATATCTCTTCAAAAGGCTCACCCACAAGCATGATTAAGAACCTCTGGAGCCCAGCAGCCTTTGAGGGACCCTTCTGCTTTCCCCTGTCATTCAGTTCTGACTGAGCCTCTTTCTCCAGCTAGGATGCAACATATTAACCACCTTGAAACCTTCACCCAAGCCATCAGATCAAATGGAAACCAGAAAAATAATTCTTTTTGCAGAGGGGGAAAAAAGCTAGGGGTTTGTGTGCGGTGGGAAGGAATAGTATGCAGAATAACATGAAGAATTTGTAGTGTTTAATTCTCTAGGGTTTCTAAAGAAATTGTTTAACTTGTGTGAATCACCTGCGTATGCTGAGGATCTGATAAACTATACTTTCTTGCCCTGGCTGGTGTGGCTCAGTGGATTGAGTGCTGGCCTGAAAACTAAAAGGTCACCAGTTTGATTCCCACTCAGGGCACATGCCTGGATTGCAGGCCAGGTCCCCAGTTGGGGGCGTGTGAGAGGCAACCACACATCAATGTTTCTCTCCTGCTCTCCCTCCCTACCCCTCTCTCTAAAAATGAATAAATAAAATCTTTTTTAAAAAACTATGCTTTCTCTGTCAAGAAAAACAAATGCAGTTATTCACTAAATATTGCATACAATTTGAGTGTTTTCATAATTTCTCTGAAGCCTTCTTGGGCACTAGATTAAACTCTGCCGTTCTAAAATTTTTCTTCAGTTTTGCTTCACAGAGCAGAGTGCTGAATACCTTGACCAATATCATATCACTCCCCCCTCACTCCCAAACCCATGATTAAATTATTTTTCCTGATTTCCTAGTTGGTGTGATGCTATCTTTCTATATTAAATACAATAAGAAAAAAACCTGTGAAATTCATTTTTGTTTCTCCCATTAGGTTGCTGCTGAGAATGGTAATTATTGCATCATACACCAACCTTTTTATGGAGCCTCTGAAGAGAAACTTCTTTCTGTTCTTAATATTAGGAATTACAGTGCTTCACTTGGGTGATTGGTTTTTTTTGTTTGTTTGTTTTATAGACACTGTAAATGATGTAACTAATTATCTTTTCTTTTTTTGATTGTCTGCTAGAAAGCTTAGAGCCAAATTTGTGGTCCACCCAGAGTAAAAGAGTAGGATCATATAAGTGTTTTTATATAAGCTTCATTCTTGGTTCTTCTGTTTCTAATTTCTTGGTATATTTTATACATTATTTTAAGCCACCTTAAACCCTTTCTGTAACAAGGTTGTATATAAATAGATAAAGTATACTTTAAAATGCAGATTGAAAAATGGCTCTGCAGTTCATTTTAGAGGAAAGAGAAGACAACTTTAATGATGCAATAAGATCTAAAGTGATTAGAATGGAGGTGAGTCAAATGGAGGTTAAATTCCAGAAACCAAGAGGAGAAGCAGTCAAATTTAGCATTTTTCAAAATGTGTTTCATCTTTTTGGTGAGCTGTTTTCTACTAAGTTCATATATTTATGTCCCCCACATAGCCATTTAGTAATTCTGTACTATTTTCCTTGTATTTTGAAAATCTGAAGTTATAACTTTGTTCTAAAACTGTAGAAGTGGGAAAAAATGAATTCTGTTCTTATAACAACTTTCCTTCCTGGAGCATGAATACCAAAAAGGCACACTATTATTATGTCTTTTTATCCTACAAGGATCAGAAGCATACGAAGAATATTTTACAGTGATTGGGGCAACTGTTTAGCTCAGGTAAGGAGAAAACCTTATCTTCCTGCTTTCATACAAAATCATCTGATAATAAAAAAGAATATAGTGGAAAAATTATTCCTAAGAAAGAAGTTTAGCACATTGTCTGGCAGTTGGCAGTAAGAGACATACGGAAGCAGTTAACAATTTTCAGATTTGGATTAAAACTCAGATGTCTGTACTTAAAATATATGCTTAAAATAAAAACTATTTTAAAATAGCACTCAAATATAAACACATAAATTAAGGGGAAAAATCACCTAAATGCTATGAAATGAATTGAAAGACTATAATTTGAGGTAGATTATTTGGGAAGGATGCAAACATTTGTTTAAAAAAATGACATTATATTTGTCAAACCATTACTTATTAGTGTTTTTTAATGTCAAAAATGGAGCTGCAGGAGAAAGGTTTTTTTTTTTTTTTTTGGTTTTGTTTTTCATTTATTTAACAGTATTTATTGAGCACTGTGCGTGCTCTGGACTCATTCTAGGTAGACTTACAGCAGTGAACAAAAGAGAGATTCCTGCCCTTGTGAGGCTTACATTCTAGTTAAGGAGCCAATAAACAATGAATAAAATAAGTCAACAATGGGATTTCATAGAAGTAAATATATATTATTAGAAGTATTTTAGTTGCATGACTTTGGGCAAGTTACTTAGCACAGCACTGCTCAACCTTGTTTGACATGGTGGTAAGAAAGTTTTATTAAAGTCTCCCAAATAGGCTGAAATGGTCTTTGGTCATCAAATAATTCTTGAAAAACAACAACTTGATGAGCAGAAAATACTGACTCAAAGATATGTGTATATAATATTAGTTTGGATTTAAAAAATGACTTAAGGTTCCTGGCAAAATCATCTGTAGGAAAACGGGGATTTGATGATATTAAAATTCTAGAGATTAATTTGGAAACAAGTCCCATAGTGCTTTCTTCTATGGGTAACCACTGTGTGTGTGTACTTGCACAGACAGCTACAATAAATGCTTCCTGTAGGCTACGACTAAATTCCTTGTACCAGCTTTCAAAGCTCTCCTTGGTCTACTATGTCTAATCTACCCTTTTTTAAAAAATATTTTATTTACTTATTTTTAGAGAGTGGGGAAGGGAGAGAGAAAGAGAGGGAGAGAAACAGCAATGTGTGGTTGCCTCTCACGTGGCCCCTACTGGGAACCTGGCTGGCAACCCAGGCATGTGCCCTGACCAGGAATCGAACTGGTGACCCTTTGGTTCACAGCCCAAGCTCAATCCACTGAGCTACACCAGCCAGGGCTAATCTACCTTTTAAATTAAATGTTCTATTCTCTATTGTTGGAAGTTTTGAGGGATACAACCTGATCACCTTTCCTTTCATCCAGGTTCAAATTAATTAGAACAGACACAAGAAGCCAGATGGAAATAAATATAGCTTTATTGGTGGTAAAACCAAATTGGAGAATGTGTTAGGACTTCCTATTGCCACATTCTGAATTATACTAAACCATCCAGTTCCAGGAAGAGAAGCCAAAACAGAGCAGAAACCAAGCTGGGCTGGTCAGAGTCAGACTTAGCCTCATCTGCTAACCCAATGGAGACTGGCACCCAGGGTAATGCTGGTGGCCCAAAGGAAATGGGGAGGGTATGGCAGGCTGTATTGCCTTGTCATAGGAGTGACTCTACTATTACTAATGTGCAACAATAGACATCAGGCTCTCAGGGTTTAACTCCTATACACCCCTGTTAGGAACTATAGTGGAAGTTTTTTACTCATAATTTTATAGAGTGTGAAGCCTAAGAGATGAAGCTCTCCTATGGAAGACTTCAGGAGCTCTCTTTCCATAGCCAAAGTGCTCAGTTTGCTGCCCTAGTACTTGCAATTTTACATGGTTTCCTTCATCAGGAAGGCCCTTCATACTCCTCTTTACCAAATCAAATTCGGTCTACTTTTCAGCCCAGTTTCAATCCGCCTTTTGTGAAATCTTACCTGACCGATGCAACTCAGTCATATGGCGTAGATTTGTCTCCTTTTAGTTGTCTCATGGTACCCACTAGACTGTAAGCAAGTTGGAATCTGGAAGGCAGATAGTAAAATGGTTGAGCAATGTGCTTTTGGCTATACTGCCTGTTTTCAAACCCTGCCTCTATGCTACCTCATCTTAGTTCAGTCTCTTTGCCTTTTTAAAATTGTTGGTCAAGTACAGTTGTCTTTATTTCCCCCCCACCATTCCCCCCGACCCCAGCCATCCCCACCTCCTATCTTTGCCTCTTTTGATCTCAGCTTCCTCATCTGAAAAAGCTGGACATGATCATAACACTATCCAACTCATACATTTTAGGAAAGACTAAATGGGATAAGCCATGTAAAATTCCTAAATCATGACCTAGCACATGGTGAATACACAATTGTTAGCTATTTTTATCAACTGACATTGTATCCAGCAGAGCTTAGTAGAGAGCTAAGATAGTAACATCTTAAAATAAGCTTGCTTCTAAGTTTCAGGAAAATGGATAACTTTAGATTATAGAATTTTTTAATGATTATTCCTCCCTCTAAATAGGTTGTATGTGTAGAAATGAAATGTAGTAATTTCCTCATTTCTTGGATGTGATGATCAGTGAGTAGAAGAGGAAAAAAGAAAATGAAGGAGGACCACTCTTCAGCCAAATAAGTATAGCTACCTTATTTAGGACCTGGGATTAATTGGTTTATTTACTACACTGCTAAAAGCAGGCATGCCACCATTTAACCTCTCAGGAAGGACAAGCCACACAAGGAGTCATTTCAGAGCTAAAACTAATTAAAACTGCTGGCTGCTGCTCTTTGCATAGTTTCCAATTTTTGGTAATCTTCCTCTCCCACTCTTTTCACCCACACATCTTCCTCCTTCCACTTTGTGGTAACCTTGGATATGTCAGTATGAAGGATCAGCGGCTGAGTAGGCACACTCAAAACTCCAGGCGTCACTGAGGCCTTGGACTTCTTTACTGTAGCACCTGTTTAAAGATCTTGGTTTTGGGATACTATGTAGTTGATCCTCCTTCTTCAGAAGGATGTACAGTCTTAGAAGGGTTGGGTTAAAAATGTTATTTATTTAGAAGAGGGAAATGTTTTTATTAGATTCGTGTCATGTTGTTTTTCTCCATGAGTCATTTATCCACCTTTATGAATAATTTATTCTGCATAATAATAGTGAAGCATGCACTAATCCATGGGGGAGTGAGAGAGGCACACATTAGGAAAGAGTTTTGAATTGTCATGTTTCACCTGAGAATAAACTGCCCAAGAAGAAGACATTCTCCTCAGTATTTTAGAAATTCTGGTGGCTAAATTAGGGATCATAAGAGGAAGCAGAAAAAAGTCTGGATTTCACCAGAAGACCTCAAAGTTCCCACAGCTATGCAAGGTGTCAGGGCAAAGTAGGGGACACGTGGGTAGAGGCAGCTATTCTGAAATTTAAAATGAAGTACATATTCCTGCTAAAAATTCATGCCCTGAATCTGATAATGAAAAAACATCAGACAGATCCAAATTGAAAGGCATTCTAAAAAATAACTGACCTGTAATTCTCTAAAGTGTAAAGGTCAAGAAAGACAAAGAAGGACTGAGGAATTGTGCCAGGTTAAAGAAGACTAAAAATCACGACAACTAAATTCATGATCCAAATTGGACCTTCATAGGTGTGGGGGGTAGCTATAAAAGACATTGAGACAATTTATAAAATTTTAATATGGCCTATATATTGGATAATGGTATTGTAGCAGTGTTAAATTTCCTGATTTAGATAATTTCATGGTACCTAGATAGGAGAATACCCTTACTATTGAAAAGCACAAACTGAAGTATTTAGCGTAATTTGCCAGGGAATGAGCTATTTCCTGGAATACAGGACTTTTAGTGCTAAAATGAGAACAAATGAATACAAATAAGGACAGTTGTTGCCAACTACTGTTTGAAAGGGTTGGAGAAGGTATGAATTTTTCCCTGTGGGTCATGATACAATTGCCTTTATCTTCTGGACTTTTTCACTCTTACTATCATTGTGGTTAACTGTAACTGTGGCTCAGTGTCATTCATTCCATCATTATCTTTTATTTTTTGGCTGTGGAACTTGGAGGGCCGCATATTTTTCAATTTTACTTCTACCTTTCCTGAGTTTTAATCTGTCGTGCCATGTCAGCAAGAGGAATAAATAGTTGGAGAAAGCATCCTTTGCTGATGTTCATTTATATGACAACTGTGCAATATGTGGGTGGAGATGCAGGGGCACAAAGAGGCACATGTGGAAAAACACAATGATGACTGGGAGGCACTGAGCATAACTTTGCTTATCATTGCACAATAAGCCAGCTGGTGTCTGATTTGCATTGTCATTTCTCGATTGATTAATTGATTGAAACATGCACTAAAGCAAAGGCTTATTTTGGATGCATTAAAAAATTTCTTCACCTAATCCTCACTCATAATTCATGTGCTATTTACTTGGTTCTAAGGATACCAAGTACCAATCACATAGGAAAATTAATGCTTTTTGAGCAGTTCATTGCCACCATCCTAGCCAAGTTTATTGGACTGTAAAAAATCGGCAGAAGTAATAGATTATTGGTTAGCATTTCTATTGGTAAGTCATTGAGCCAGAAGTTGCAAGTGTTATACAGAATAATGACCTGACTCCTTTTCTGCTTTTTAGGCAGCAGTGTTTTTTTTTAAATACTGCACATTTATTATCTCCAGGTCCCGTGAATCAGGAATCCAGGCACAGCTTAGCTAAGCGTTCTGGCTCAGGATCTCTCATGAGATGCAGTCAAAATGTAGACTATGGCTATGATCTCACTAAGAAAGTATTAACTTCCAAGCTCACTCTCATGGCTGCTGGCAGGATTCAGTTTCTTGGAGGTGTTTGGACTGAATGTCTCAGTTCCTTGTTGGCTCTTGACTGGAGGCTACTCAAAATTCCTTGCCACCTTGCCAACATGGCAGCTTGTTTCATCAAAGCCAGTAAGAGGATCTGCTAGCAAGAGGGAAGTCAGTCTTATATAGCTAATCATGGAAGTGTTATAAAATGACTTTTGCCATATTCTATTTATTAGAGGCAAATCGATAGTTCCAATTCACACTCAAGGGGAGAGAATTACATAAGGGTGTGAGTACCAGGAGGAGTGTATCATGGGGGTCATCTTAGATGTTTGCCTTCTATTTAGCAGTTTTGGTAGAAGCATAGCAAAGTGGTTGACTGAAATGGCTCTGAAGCCTTATTTGGATTCCCAGCATTGACACCTACTGGCCATATAGCCTTGAAAAGGTTACTTAACCTTTCGGTTTCTTCATCTGTTAATTCAGAATAATAATAGTACTTATTTATCATGGTGGTTATGAGGATTAAATTTAAATGAAGTTACTAATGTGCACATTTAGCATGTTGCCTGGAATGTAGTAGGTACTCATAAATGTTACTTGTTAGCCAGGGTTCCTCAGGAGTAGCCTGAGAGGCAGGCAGATGTGTTAGAGAGCATGGAAGGAGAGGAAGACAAGCAAAGGTGGAATTTAGGCAAAAGTCCTGCAAGGAGTAACTTTTTAGCCTGATTGAGCCCAGGAACTCTCAGTGTGAGTTGCCCTCCAAATTGTATCATCTTGAGGTCAGGCAGCCATGCTTTCATACTCCCATGCTCTATATTCACTGATTAACAACTACCCGCCTCAGAGTAAAGTGAGGAGATGGAAACTTCCAGCACTAGCCCTCTAACCTTGTAGTCAAAGCAACTCCAGTAGCCTGAGGAGAGATCCCTGAAGAAGAGCCAGCACAGATTTTGGCCTGGCAATTCAAAGAACACTGACATTGGCAGAGGGAGGGCACATAATAGTAAAATGTCAAAAAGGGATCTGGGCGGAGCACTGATATTATCCAACATATGGTATTTGCCCCATATTCTCATTTTCTCTTTCTTCAGTTACCTATGGTCAATCACAGTCTGAAAATATTAAATTGAAAATCCCAGAAACAAACAATTTATAAATTTTAAATTGCACATCATTTCAGTAGCATAGCACAATGAAAGTTCCTGCCTTCCCACTCCGTCCCACCCAGACTGTGAATCATCTCTTTGTCCAGAGTATCCATGATGTATACACTACCCACTTATTAATCACTTACTAGCCATCTTGGTTAGTCTTGGTTATTAGATCAGCTATTGTGATGTCACAGTGCTTATGTTCAAGTAACCCTTATTTTACTTAAAAATGGCCCGGGAGTGCAAAAGTAGTGATGTTGGCAATTTGAATATGCCAAAGAGAAGCCATAAAGTGCTGCTTCATTTAAGTGAAAGAGTGAAAATTCTCTACTTAATATGGAAAGAAAAACGATCATATCCTGACATTGCTAAGATCTATGGTAAAAATTAATCTTTTATCAATTAAATTGCCTAATTAATAAAGTTAACTATCATAGATACATATGTACAGGCAAAAAACATAGTATACATAGGGTTTGGTAATATCTGCTTTTTCAGGCATCCACTGGGGGTCTTGGGATGCATGTCCCACAAATAAAAGGGGATTACCATATTCTTCAATCAAAAAATGGAGGTTCCAGTTTCAGTAGTGGAATAAAACAAATTCACAGAATACTGTAATTAATTGAAAAATATAATAATTGCCATAATTGAAGTTTTAGATTGGGTCTTATCAAAGGTTACAACCAGTTCTTTATAAGAAAATACAGAAGAGAAGGCATCCAAAATGCTATTGAATATTGGACTGTAAAAAGCACAGATAAAGTGGTATGAACAAAGGCATGGAAGTACGGAATCTGGGGACAGATTTAGGGGAAATTAATTCAGTTTTCCAGTAGAGTATAATAGAAGTAGAGGAGGAAAAGCAAGCATAGATGGGTTGGGGATAGATTACAAAGAAGCTCCAATGTAGGAGTCACAAATTTACACTTCACTGAGAAGGAACTGGGGAACTACTAAGGGTTTTTGAACAAGTAAGGAATAGAAAAGGAAGGGTAAAGGACATAAAAACTTATTACAAAAGACGATATGAGTGATTGTGAGGATTGGGAGTAGAGTAGTAAGAATGGGATATAAGAGACAGATGCAGATGTTGCAAAGGCAGACAGTTTATGGATTTGGTAACTGGTCAGATGTAGGGAGAAGCAAAGAACAAGCTTCCAGCCATTGAGAAAGGAGATAGTTTATGGGAAAAAATAATGAATTTACCTTTGGAACTGTTGAGTTTAACATGCTGTTGGATTATCCAGGGAGTTATGTCCATCAGGAAGTTGTGAAAATAAGGGTAGAGCTCAAGGAAATCATTGAATTAAAAGGTATAAGTTTGGTAGATAAAACCGTAGACATTGGCAAACTGATCAAGATTAAAGAGAGACAAAAAGTTACCAATAACAGAGTCTTGGAAAACCTTTAGGAGAGAGAGGAGGAAGAAAATCAGTGCAAAAGACAGAGAAGGAGCATCCAAAAGTAGAATGAAGAGACTTTTTGGTCATTAAAGTCCAGAGAAGAGAGAAGCTCAAGGAGAACATGAATAAATGGAGACAGGGAAGAATAGAAGAAGACAGCAATGGGATTGACAATTAGCAGTCATCAGTGACATTGGTGAATGGTTTCTGTGGGGCAGAAAAAATGCAATCCACCCTTCAAGGGAATGAGCTATGAGCAAGTTATGATAATTTCCTTCAAGAGATTTGATTGCAGTGAGTTTGGCATCTTGCGGGAGTTAGGATATAATTATTTTAAATACAAGACAGATCCAAAAGTGTAAGCAAGGGGAAGGGACAGTAAAACACAAGTAATTAAAAATATAAATTGATCGAGCCAGATCTAAAGTGTCACTGGGAGAGACTGAGGTCAAGAGACTATATGCATCCTTCCAGGCACCTCTCAGGTAAATAAACTCATTGCAGCTTCCTGTGGTTGACACAATTATCACATCCTCCTCCCCCAGTACCTTTAAGTTTAGAATCTTTCAAATTGTTACTCAAATAGTGTCTTTCTCAAAGTGCCTAATTTCAGATGATGCTTGCCATTTGAGAGAGTAATTTGCAAAAGATGCTATGTGCAGGGTGATAAGTAGTGGATGGCTGCCTAGGCATGAAAGCTCACAAATCCACCCACCACACTCATTATGGAGCAGTCACTCCAAAAGAGAATGTGATTTCCACATTAAATTTTTGGTTTCTGTGTTAACTAAGGATTACACCAGCACACAGATAAAATACCTTTCAAATGAACTCCATGTGCCCAGTCACTCTTTTTTTTAAAGATTTTATTTATTTATTTTAGAGAGAGGGGAAGAGAGGGAGACAGAGTGGGAGGGAAACAGCAATGTATGGTTGCCTCTCACATGGCCGTCACTGGGGACCCAGCCCAAAACCCAAGCATGTGCCCTGACGGGGAATCGAACCGGGACCCTTTGGTTCCCAGCCCACACTCAATCCACTGAGCTACACTAGTCAGGGCCCAGTCACTCTTGATACCTCTAAAAGTAATGATTTGGGGACAAGTTTGCTAGTCAAAGGCTCTAAATAGAACCAGAAATGAAAGAAAACTGATCACTATACTATTTTTATCTTCAGTATATTTGTTGTTGTTGTAGTTGTTGTTATTTGGGTTGCTCTACTGAGACAACAGAATAAAGGATTTGGGGGTTCTAAAGTGGGCCTGGGGATGAAGAAAGTAAAGCTATGTTTATGAAATTATTATTATTTTCCCAGAGTAGCATTCTGGATTACAAACATGAAATTAGACACAGCAAGACCCTACCTTGTGCAGACAGTGACAATGGCAGCTACATTCCCCTTTTAAGGACTTGGTGGTAGTAATCTCTGAAAGCTGTGCAGAGCCATGCTACACTGGTTAGCCTTTTTCATACTGCTAGATTTATATATGTCATTGTTAACAAACTGGAAAGTAATTTAGTCATATGGTATGTGCATGAGGGACCTTCTTTTCACCAGTCTGTAACCCACAAGAAAACTAAAACCTAAGATCCAAACAATGGAATAAAAAAAATTCACAGATATATAGATCCAGAAAACATTGCTGAAATAAAAGGAGCCTTGCATATACAGGTGGTAATAACATAACATATCCCAGGAAAATTTGATGTAGGATGCCGCATCCCACAGAGCTCTCCCAGCCACTGCAGATGAGAAATAAGTCATCTGGGACACAATCTGTTTTTCTGGTGGGAAAGGAGGTGGAAATTCCCTCTAGTGGAGAATGCTCTAAGCCCTTTAATTGGGATCGGTATGTGAAGGGGTATACAGTATACATGCAAAGCTCATCAATGAAAGTCTAAAGGCCATAGTTACATAAACAGATATTATCTATAGATAACAACTGAAGAAACACAAAGATCTGACTCAGGTCAGGGTCTGTTAGATATGCTGATGCCAGTGGGTCCTTAAGGTGTGGTTTATAGGGAGTATATAGTTAACTCCCTTATGCTTTGAATTTAAGTATCTGGTTTATATCAACAGGGCTTTACAAAGCAAAGCAACTCTCAATATAGGGAACCTATCCATGTGGCATGGTGAATGTAGCCCAGCCCTTGATTCAGAAAACCGGCAGGAAGTGAGTTGGCACACAGGATCTGAGCCCACTGATCGATTTTTCCATGGGGAATCAAGCCTGCATTGTACCTAGGCTGCTTTGAGGCTTGCTTTTTGCTAAAACTCCCTCACCCTGAATTGAGGCAACAAATGTTTACTGCATATCTTTAACGTAACTTCCTAAAATCTATGCCAAACCTCCCAAGGATGGAGTGTAACCAGTTCAACCACTTTTTTTCCTTCGCATTTGCAAATATCCTTTTTCTTTGTAGTAATTGGCAACTTCCTCTCCTTTGTTATCTGTAAAATGTAACCACCTAAAGTGAACTTGCGCATAGTAAATGAGGACCATCCTTGATGTAATGTGCCCAGAAAAGCAATAAAAGCCTGTCCAGGCAGGGGTCAGGGCCCTTTCTCACTCAGAGAGTGGCCATGCCATCCCTTTTCCTCCACAGGACTTCTGTAGTCTTGTGTGAATTTGTTTGTTGCAGCCACAACACACGAACCCTGAGGGCCAGAGTCCACATCATCTCAAGGGGTATAATGCATTCTTTAGGTCTGATCTCTCACACCCAGTATCAGTGCTACTATTGTGTCATGCTTGCCTCCAGCATTCCCAGAGTTCTTGTAGAGATTTACAGGCCTGTTTCAAGGCCTCACTCTCTCGGGGCTACAGTCTCCAATACCACACAAAGTCATCCCCAACAATTTGATACTGAGTGAGCATGCCAGTTATTAATCTCAGTTCCAAGCATGCTCTTCTATATTCTACTTGGTGATGTTGGGGCTGAGAGTCTGCAAATTATAGCACATTTTTTTAAAATTTTCCAGCTGGTTCCATCTTGGGCTCCTGTCCTCCAGGCTTCTAGGGACTGATAATCTCCCCCCTTAGTTTTTTCAGTCTTGAAAGTGATAGCTGTTTTCTGCAGGTATTATCTTTGAGTACCCCCAGTGTTCTCCTTTTGTTCTTTCAGCTCTATCACACCTACATGAAGTTTCCTATATTAAATCCCATGTGTTGAAAAACCTAGTCTGATGTCTGTTTTAAAGACTGGTACCAGAAGTATAGGATGAACAACAACAAAATATATTTTAGTAAATATTCTAGACTTAAGAAATAAAGCAGGTGAGCTGCGAGCATTAAAACATAAAGATAAAGTCATCTTCAAAGGAGAAAAATCAGGTTGACTTTTGACTTATGCACAGTAATATTCAACCCCAGAAATAGTAAGTACACCAATTCCTATGAACTTTAAGGGAGAAAGAGTCTTAAGAATATTATATCCATCTAAAAAATTGTTCAAATATTTACATGATGGAGTACTATGCAGCAGAAAGAAAGAAGGAGCTCCTACCCTTTGGGACAGCATGGATGGAACTGGAGAACATTATGCTAAGTGAAGTAAGCCAGGCGGTGAAAGACAAAAACCATACGATCTCACCTATAAGTGGAACCTTATAACAAAAACAAACAAGCAAGCAAAATATAATCAGAGGTATTGAAATTAAGAACAATCTAACAATAGCCAGAGGGGAGGGGGAGGGGACTGTGGGGAGAAGGGTTTTCAGGAACTACTATAAAGGATACATAGACAAAACCAAGGGGGAGGGTGGAAGCAAGGGAGGGAGGTGGGTTTGGATAGGGT
>PVJI01029805.1:0-14904 GCA_004026765.1 Micronycteris hirsuta
TTACTGTAGCTTTATAAAATATCTATTAGTATCTGATTGCGTAAGCTTCCCTTTGTTATTATTCTTCTTTTCCCCCCAGAAACATCTTAATCATTGTATACATTTAATCTTCTAGGAACAATTTAGAATATCTTTGCCATACATCCCCCCAAAATCCCATTGAAATGGCATTAAATGTATAGGTTATTTTTGGGAAATTTACATCTTTACAATATTGACTTTTTCAGTTTAGAAATTGGTATGCCCTCTATTTATTGTAGTCCTGTTTTATGTTCTTTAAGAAGATTTTATCAATTTTTTTGATATGGTCCTTGTTATGCTTATTTCTAGGTATTTTACTTCATTTTTACTGTTAGAAGACTCCCACCTTCCACATTATATTGTCTTGATTATTGTTGGTATATAGGAAAGTTATTGTGTTTTATATTTTGTTACTTTTCTTTCTAAGTTTCCCTGGTAGACAATCATAGCATTTGCAGATCAACCCAGAAAAGTTTTCTTCTATTATGTCTTTGATTATTACTCTTGTTTCATTGGTTCTGCTCTTTCATTAGGATTGCCTATTACATTAAAGTACTCTCTTTTTCTTTGCATTCTGGGGAGCTCTTAAATTGGTCTTCTGTATTAATCTCTGTACTATTAGCTTTCTCCCGAGATACAGAACCAAGAGAATGTATGTATAGACAGAGATTTACTATAAGGGATTGGTTTATGCAATTATAGAGGTTGACAAGTCCCAAGATCTGCAGTTGGCAAGCCAGTGACCCCCCAAGAGTCGAAGGTGTTGTTCCAGTTGAAATGCCAGCAAGCTTCAGACCCAGAAGGAGTAGTTCAAGGCTGGAGGCAGAGAAGAACCAATGCCCCAGCTCAAGGTAGTCAGGCAGGAGGCGTTCCCTCTTACTAGCAGGTGGGTCTGTTTTAGGCTACTATGGAAATTTGAACATTTCTCATTAAGCTGTTGTTTTTCTGGGGACCCGCTGGTATTTCCCAGTAGGTCCCTTAAATGAGGCAAGCCTCGGGTTGCATTTAACACAACAAAAAACACTACTAAAACTTCATTCTTCTTTTTTTACAATGAAGTTTAATCGTATGTAAAAAAAGAAAGAATGAAGTTTTAGTAGTGTTTTTTGGTATGATAATCATTAAAACAGACATACATACATAATTCACCATTGTCTGTATTAAAGAGACCCAAATTTTGTCCTTTGGAATTCATATATCTGCATGTTAGCATCCCTTTAGAGCAATAAAAAAGTGTAAAAATAAACGTTTTTATCCATTACCTGCATTCTACCACTAGTCTACAAAACACGTATTTATACGTGTCCCGCACTCCACTACTAGTCAACGTAAACCGAATACGTACGTTTCCGCATACAATGTGTTAAGACTTTGGCTTCACCTGGGGCTTTTCAATGTCATTCTCTATGTCTCTACTGGCAGTTTTGGCGTAGTAGCTTGAGTGTTTGCAGTTTCTCTTTATTTCTTCCAGTTTCCTGAGAATCCTCTTCAGCTGTTTGTACACTTGGAATTTTAGTATAAACAGAGGATGTCCAAGTACATCCATGATCAATGTGAAAGGCAGGGATTGGTGGGGGAGAGAGGGGAGAATAAAAACTCACTTTCAGCTTGCCATTGAAGCTGGCACCTTTCGGCTCTCCAGACCCTGTGCCTAGGATGCCCTCTGATGCTTCTCTGGCTTGGCACTTGGTACTTCTCCCCATCCTGGAGGCGTCCCTCTAGGAGTTCTGGAGAGGATCAGAAGTCAGCCATGTTACTGTTGTACGGCCAATAACATAGAGCGCCTGCCAAATGCTTTGACCGAGAGGTATAAGTAATGTCCTGTTTTATTTTTATTTTCCTAAGTGAAATCAAACCTGGCTTTAAACTCCACTAGCTATGGTTGGGGATGGATTCTGATGTTCATTTTTGTTGGGCTCCCTTTCTTCTCTGGGGAGTCACACAAGGACCTTAGCAGTTATGTGTGGCAGTGGAGGAAGGACCTGACCTTGAGTCCATGGTGGTCACCATCGTTGCTCTCCTTCCATCTGTTCCTAGATGTTCCGGCTGAGACCGGTTCTCATGTCTGTCTGGCATTGCTTCTGCACTTGTCTGTTGGTGATGCCCATAGGATCCCTTCTCCGTGGTTACAGGCTTGACCATGGTGATGCTGTGCCACCTTCCACTTCCTCCTCCGGCCCTCTTACCTTCCAAAATTTGCTCACATGACTTCCCAGGTTCTGGGAGTCCAATCCTTAGGGAAGAGAGAAATATCTCTTCCTCTTGTTTCACCAGTGTCCATCCTGACCGACATTTGGACAGCCTCTCCCAAGGGGTCATCCTGTTAACTCTTCCTTGAGGGTTAACAGGAGCCACCGTTTAAGGACATAGAGTCCAGCTCCCTCCTGAAAGGGGAAAAGGAGGATAGCTTTAATTCCTTGATTAATGGGTTTACAAGAACACCCCACCCCCTAAATTAAAAGTATGGTACTAATTAAATTTTTCAATAACTCTATTCCAGAATTTTTTGACCACAGCCTACCATAAAAAATACACCTCTAGCCAGACTGATCAAGGAAATAAGAGAGAAGACAAATGACCAATATTAGGAGTGAAGGAGGGGACATCGCTATAGATTTTGGTACACACACGTGTATGTATGTGCCCACAAATGTAGTAAGCTGACCAATTGTTATAATAAGTTTGAAAGACTTGAAGACACAAAGAGGTGGAAGAGTACGATACTGGACTTGGAAGGCTTAGGATCCAGTAATAGTTCTAATAATAAGTTTGAGAAAGTCTTTCAACTGCTATGCGCCACAGTTTTGTTATTTATAAAAGAGTGTAATAAAGCTGCACCTATCAGCCCTAAGGCCCCAAAGGAATCCTGTGTACGAAGTCACCACACAGACTATATACAGTCCCATTTACATAAGACATAGTTTTCTCATAGTTGTTAATATTATTAGCAGAGTTTGGTCAAATAGCTCTTGGTCAAATTGTTTCAAAAGCCTAGTCAAACTGCTTTAGATCAATGTTTTTCTCTTGAGCTTTAAAACAAAATCTCTCCAAAGGGTTGGTTAGAAAGAAAAGTTGATCATGTCAAGGGAGGTAGAAATTTCAAGGATGTTTTCTCTCTGATAGGCTCCCAGATGCACCCCAGGTGAAGGGTTTGATGTCTATATTTTGCATCTGCATGCTCCCAGGAGCAGAGAAACAGAGAGTTTTCTTTTGCATAGTTGAGTAATAACCTGCAAATAAAAACGCTTTTCCCATATGGTCCAGAAAGCTACAGTGAGATGCAGCGTTGGCACGCCATTCTGAGGCTTCGTTTATTGCCATGAAATGAGCTGTAAGGTGCTGTTGATGAACTTGTCCAGAGGTGCGACTGAAGCCCTGGAAGAAATAACTGTGTGGTTATAACAGGGCCTAATTTTATAATGCTATCATTTTGTAGTCCAAAGCAACAGCGAAAGAGGACACAGATGGGGCTCGTGGACTGAAAAGGCTTTCAGACCAACCTCTCTCATCCGGCTCTGGCTCTCTAGCTCACTGCTCCCTCACTCAGCTCCCAGCTTTCCAAGGTTATGGCACCTTCTGTGCTTCCAGCAGCTCATCGGCCCTCTCACCCCAGGTGGTAGAATCAGGAAAGGAAGGTACAGGTGGCAGAAAAAGCCTGGCACCTTCCCCGATACTGTTTTACATATGTATGTGCCTATTATGAGCAGCCCCCCTGCCATTTGGACAGGTCATTAAAGTGTTTACTTGGAATAAATCTGACAAACCCCTGTCTGCTTCATGGTTGTGATGATGCATCAGCTTTAATCAGAAGCAGCAAGGACACGCCCCTCCCATCCCCCCGATGAAATCAGGTGTGTTATCTGATGGGGGCACTGAGCACTTTGGAAGGCTCCTTTGGCGACTGAGGTCCAGGTCTGTGCGTGGAGGAAGAGAAGCGTGTCAAGTCTTCCATACATGGAGTAGCATGTAAGCATCCGCAGCAGGACTAGGTGTACAAACAAAAGGGGGAATGGGGAAACTAAGGGGAAGTTCCAAAGCACCCTGTAATTTTGTCCCAGGGAAATGTCCTAGAAATTTAAGGACAAAATTTCTTGACTCACACTTACCTAATGTTTTCGGGATTTTAAGGGCTTGGTCTAAAGAGACTCCTTTAAAACCCCCTCATTCCCTCTCTTTTTATGGCCCCAGTCTCTTGGGATTTTCTCACACTTCTACTTGACCTCTCTTGTCCATGCCATTTGGTCTTGCCACCTTGGTCCCTTAGTCATGTGCAGTGTTGCCTGATTGACTACTGACAAGTCACAATTTTCTCTTGTGCAAAGCCTTATGGGAGATCCTTCCCCTGTGCACAGCCTTCTGGGAGATGTAGTTCTTCTCCCTGATGGCTGTTCTTTTTGGAATCTGTCTACACAGAGTTCATCCTTTCTGTCCTCAGGGAGCTGGGGACAAAGAAGAAGCCACCTCACTCCACTTCTACTCCCTGCACCATTTTCCATGATGGGGGTGGACGTTTAATATGACCAACACCCCACACTCACAGAATTTTATGTCTCTAAAAGGCTGTGGACATGGTGATAATATTCAGAAGATTTCAGGGTCGATAACAAACCTACTGTCTTTGGTGTCTCAGAAACATCCATATCGTCACTTCATACCTGCTCCTCTGCTCGGAGCCCAAAAACCTAGGGACCTGGAACTAGTGATATGTAATTTTTCTACTTTCGGATTTCATTGGCTTGCATTTTTTCAGACTTTTAAGAGGTTGTTTCCTTTTGGGCCCACTCAGAGCCTTGTTCTGCCATCTGGGTCCAGCCCTTTCCCTGCGGTGCTATGTGTGAAAGGCCCCCGATCAGAGTTTAATTTGTGTTAGTCCCAGGCCGCCCCTCGCCCGCCTCTCTCAACAGCGCCCTCTAGCTTTGTCGTTGTCAGTGGCGCCGAGGCTGGGAAACCCTGACTTACACCCGTTAGACGTGCTACATGTGCTTAAAAAAAAAAAAATAGAACCAATGGTAGATACTATTTTGTACTCTTTGCGCCCACGTGGTGATCAACATCTGTCCATGTATGTGAGCCCATCTCTGTTATTATTAAAGCCTGTGTGGATGTACTGTGATTTAAATGATCTTATTTTCAGGCTTTGGGTTATTTCCAGGTTTTTATTTATTATTATTATTTTTTTTGCTGTCATAAACAGCACTATGAGGAGATTTCTTGTGTGTAAATATTCCCGCATTAGTTAAATTTGGACCCCCACGACTCACGCTGCGCCCGGGTTAGAGTGGGTACTGCGTACCTGCTCCCCATGGCCGAGCTTCCGTTTCTGTCTCTTGCCTCTGCCCCTGCGGTATTTGTGGCCAATTCTCTGTCTGTTTCTTTGGCCAAGGGGCCTTATTTTACCTCAGGTCCTAGGGTGAGGAGCAGATGAATCAGAATACACGTGTGCCAGGAGTAAGGCTGGCCTGGAGAGAGGGCACGGATGCTGGCACAGAAGCACGTGTGTGCAGGCAGATCACGCCGAGTGACTCAGATTCCATTTAAAATCTCCGTGCTCTGCCACAGCCTGAAGGGCTGGTGCTGTAGGCACGGATCGGCCCAGAGGGGCCTGGGTTGGGCTCTGATGATGTGGGATGCAGGAAGAAAGCATGGCCAGATTTTCGAAGTCGAGAACATTTATGCTCTGCACCCTACACACTTATTAGAATAAGGAGGGAGCAATTTGATACAGGGTTTGAGCCTAATGTTGATGTTTGCCACGGTACCGGGAACATAATAAATGCACAATAAATGCATAGGGAAGGATTGAGGTTGTTTATCTTGCATCTCTGTAATTTTCTTCTGGAATTGTGGCCCAGGCAAACCTTTGATCCTTCACTGTCTCTTAGATTGATCCTGTAACTTTTTAAAATGTTTTCTATTTCTGTTCCTGTGTTGGTTTTTTTTCCAAAGATTTTATTTATTTATTTAGAGAGGGGGCAAGAAACGGCAGTGTGAGAGAAATATCAATCAGTTGTTTCTCTTATGTGCCCGACCAGGGACTGAACCCACAACCCAGGCATGTGCCCTGACGGGAATTGACCTCGTGACCTTTTGCATTGCTACGACACCCAACCAACTGAACCACACTGGTCAGGACTGTTCCTGTGTTTTTGTTTTCTTTCTTTTTTGCTCTGCTTTGTGAAAGACTTAACTAAACCTATATTGTGATGCTTTGATTGAAATTTTCATTGCCTTTATCATATCTTGTAATTTATGAGTTATTTATTTTCTTATCTCACTGAATGTAAATATGATAGTTTTTGTTGTTGTTACTGAGTCTTTTTTTAATTTCACTCTTACAATCTCTGTCTTTTATGTGGTATCTTTAGACCATTCATACTTAAAGTAATTATTGCGATAGCCTGATTAATATCTACCATACTTATAAATGTTTTCTATTTGTTGTCCTTATTCTTTGTTTCTTTGGTCTTCTACTCCTTTTCTACGTTCTCCAATTTTAATTGAGCATTTTATATGATTCCATTTTCTTTCTTGTCAGTCTATCAATATTTCAAAATTTTTCTTAGTGATTGCTCTAGAGTTTGCAATACACATTTATAATGAACTTAACCCACTTTTAAATAACACTATACAGCTTCACAGATCGTGCAGGTAACTTATAACAAAGAATTCCCAATTTCTCCCTCCCATCCTTTACAATATTGCTGTCATTCATTTTCACTTACCTATAAGCTATAGTTATTGAATACATGATTGCTATTATAACACTTTGTACAAACTGTTATCTGTTAGATCAATTAAGAATAAGAAAAAATGTTTCATTTACTTCTTCCTCAATGTGTTCTTCCCTTCTTTGTGAGTTTTTGAACTATGTCATTTTCCTTCTTTTTAAAGAACTTCTCTCAGCATTTCTTACAAGGCATATCTACTGGTGACAGAGTCCTTCAGTTAGGGTTTGTCTCTGAAAGCCTATTTTTCCTTTACTATTGAAGGAGAACGTTTTTGGATACAGAATTTTAGATTGATGGTTTTTCATTTAATGCTTTAAATATTTCACTTCACCGTCTTTTTGCTTACGTGGTTTCTGAAGAGAAGCCTGTTGTAATTCGTGTGATTATTGTTCCTCTGTACTTAAGGTAGGACTCCCCCTCCTCTGGGCTCTTTCAAGGTTTTCTCTGTATTTCATTTCCTGCAGTTTGAATGTGATATGCTTAGGTGTGGATTTTTGGTATTTATACTGCTCGGTGCTCTCTGAGCTTCTGGGACCTGTGGTTTGTCATTAATCTTGGAAAATCTCCAGCATTATTATTTCAACTATTTTTCTGTTGCTTTCTCTAGTTTACTTTCGATATTCCTATCACGTGTATGTTACAGCTTTTGTAATTGTCCTGCAGTTCTGGGACATTGTGTTCCGTCTTTTCATGCTTTGGTTTTCTTTTTGCATTTCAATTTTGGAAGTTTCTATTGATAGATGTATATTTGAGCTCATTTGTTCTCTCCTCAGCCACGCCCAGTCTCCTGATAAACCCATGAAAGGCATTCTTTCTTTCTGCTGTAGTGTTTTTAATTTCTAGCATTTCCTTTGGATTCTTTCCGAGAGTTTCCATCTCTCTGCTTACATTGTCCATTTGTTCTTCAATATTGTCTGCTTTTTCCATGAGAGCCCCTAGTATATTAATGATAGCTATTTAAACTTTCCTGTCTGAGGTACCACAGAGACATCTTTCCACACATCATCCACACAAACACTTGTACATAGAGACATACCTTACATGCTGTTTTATTACTTTCTTTTCTATAATAAAAATATGTCACAGACAAAAAAATAAATAAAATTTCCTGTCTCATAATTCTAAAGTCTCTGCCAAATCTGAGTCTGGTTCTAATGCTTAATTTATCTCTTTCAGACTTTTTTTTTTCTTTTGTCTTTTAGCATGACTTGTCATTTTGGTTGAAAGCCACATCTTATGTATCAGGAAAAAGGAACTGAGATAGAATAGCTTACTTCTTTAGGAGTTAGGTCGTGTTTACTGTAACTGTGGTGACAGAAGCTAACATTTGCTCCCTGTCCTTGTTTTGGTCTCCCCTGTCATCTGGGTTTCCCCGGAGAGTCCTTAAAGGGGGGGGGGTCTGAGGTTGACACTTATGTGAGCTTTAATCCCTTTCGTTAACCAGGAGGTGTGGGAGGTGCTCTGATGTGTCTACGTGTGGGTGGGAGGGAGAAGAGCGGTGCTGCTTGCAGACTGTGGACTTTACCATGATCTGTTTGGAGGAGAATGTCTGATATCAGTATATTTGGTATTTTTGGGGGGCAGCTGCTCCAGATTGCTCAGAGAAGAACCTTCTAGTGGCTTACCTGGGACGTAAACGCTCATCTGCCAACATGCTGGGAGCTAAAGGGGAGGGGAGGCCTGGGTATCTTCTCTCCCTCCAGAGACGTTCTCCTTTGCTCTCCCCAAGGACTCAACCTTCAGGCTTGTTAGGATAAACTAATTCTCTCTAGAGAGAGTGTGGCAGGGATTCTTGACATCTGATTCTTAATCAGATTTTTAAACAGTCCTTCTAGTTTCAGCCTTTCCTCTCCCCAAGGACGATGGTGACGCCAATGGCGGAGCTTTTGGGGACGCTCTTTCTCTGTCTCCTGGCTCAGGGGCTGCTCATGTTGTCGCTCAGTTCTCTATTCTTGCATTTTCTTCATCTTTGTATGCTATTCCTTCAAGAAAAACTCTCACGTCCCTGTTAGTGGAAACTGGACAGAGAGATGGAGTAAGTGTATAAGTTTTATTCTCCACCTTTAGCTGTAAACGTGCCTCCCTTCTCTGTTTCCTGCCATCTCGTTGGTCCTGGCACCACGGGGACTTTTGGACAGGTGAACTTGGATCTCCTTTTGCAGTTTGACCCTCACCTTCACCAGCTTAGGGGACGTGGGGTTTTCCACCACAATTTATAAGGGGGTACTATGGCGGGTTTCTGGGGTGAGTTTTTTTTTTTTCCTGGAGCCTTGAGGAGGGAAAACAAATTGAGTTCAGATCTCAAAGAGAAGGTATTTGAAGAAGTCTTCCAGCCTTGCATTTGGACTGGGTTGCTAGTCAATCATACTTTTGAAGTTTACCAGTCTAAATTCTATAGTGGTTACTTTTATTTCTTTTTAATTTAAATTGATACTTATTTTTTAAATAAAAACAATACATACATGTAGTAGTATCCTTTCTTTCTTCAGTTTGGACAGGATCCATTAACCTCCTGTCCTGATAGATAAGACTCATTGTTCTTCGACTGCCATTCCCATTTCTCCTCCCTCCATCTTCTCCGTGGATTTGCCTTATTCTTTTTAGCTCCATCATCAATAGTCAGTGTTTATATTATCTTGACGTAGGACCCAAGAAACAGGAACTCCAACTCAGGAGACAAGTCAAGTTGAGCCTCATGCCCTCCATAGCTGCCCAAGAAAAGGAATACATTTTTTTCCCCTGAAAACTTGCACGTCTGAAAATGTGTTTACACTACCCTTACACGTGTTGGAAATTTTAGCTGGGCATAGAGTTTTAGGTTGAGGAAGATATTTTTCTCAAAACAATTAAGTCATTGTTCTATTGTTCGTTAGGTCCTTGTAGTATAATTGAGAACCAGGCTGCTCTCTGGCCCCAGTGCCTTTTTTTATGTGAACTGCAAGCTTCCTTCTCTCCACGCGCCTACCCTGAAGCTTTTTAGGATACACATTCTTTATAGCTCTGGTATTATGGGATTTTATGATATGTAGCTTCGTATGCACCCTGTTTCTCATTTTGCTGGACATTATGAGGACCTTTTTAACCTGGAAGCTCGTGTCCAGTTGTGGGATGTGTTATGATATTATTTCTCTGATGATTTTTTAATTTCATTTTCTCTTTCTTCTGTCTGGAGCTCTTCTCAGTCAGATGTTGGATAATCTGGAATGTTCTCTCATTTGAAAAGATATTTTCTATGATTTTAAAAACATCTTTGTCTTTTTGTTTTACTTTTATTAGATGTTTCAACCTTATCTTCTACCCTTTGTGCTCAGACTTTTAATTTTTTTTCTAATATATTTTATGTAGCTCTCTTTCCTTTTATTTAAGTAGCACCCTACTCTTATGTCTCACCTGCAATATTTTCTCCTATCTTTGTAGGTCTTATTGTTTTTCTTTAACAGTTTCTTCTCTTCTGTGCATTGCTTTGATTTATTCTAGGTTCCTTTTTGTTCTTTGTTTTGGATGCTGATCATGTTTAAAGATTTTCTTAAATATATGACAATCAGTTCCTGTGCATTTGTAGTTGAAGGCAATAAAGCTAACTGCAGGTCCTCTCTGTGTGACTGGCCTCGCCAGCCGTTGGGCTTTGCTGTAGGGTAGCTGGGTAGCCTGCCAGCTGGTCTCTTCTGGAGGAATCACACGTTAGTGTCTAGTGGTGTTTTCCCTGGAGCTCCTACATTTCTCGAGAAAGACTCCTTCAGTGTCCTACCTGGGCAGGAGTGGTTGGGAGACTTCAACTTGGCCACTAGCATCCTAGGAGTAGGAAGCAGGCTTAGACCTTGTCCTCAGTTCTATCCTCATCCCTGCCTTCCACTGCACTTGACTCCTCAAGCCTGGCTTTCCCAGTGTTCTACAGGATGAATCAACTCCTCATTTAGAGTATAGTGGAAGCGGTTAGATTCCAGCATCCTCTGCTCTGAGAGCATAGCCAAACTTTACCTTCTGCCCTTTCTTTTCTGCTTCCAAATATCTGTTGGAATCGTTCACCCTCTGATGTCTTCTCCATATTCTTTTTGTTCATTTTTATTCTTGTGGAGCATCAGGTGGGAGAGAGGAGGTGATAAACCCCTGAACTTAATTGATTATATTTAAGCAGCATGTCCTGGACCTGTGCTTTTGGCCCAAGCAATTCTCCATCACTTGTAAGAGGCAGCTGAGTTCCAGCTGGCCTGGGCAGGAGCCTCTCTCCTCGGTGAGTAGGATGTGGCTTGTCATATGCTCCTCGGCTACCTGGGGAAGCGCCTCAATCCCAGCTTCTCTATGTGAGGCAGTCCCACCAAGACTAAGGGAGGCCTGGGAGGTACTGTGCAAAGTGCCCATTTGCTGTAAGGAACCAGTTCTGCATGGCCAGCAGATGAGTGGTTGGTGCCTCTGGCAACAATCTCCAGGCGACCACACCAGAAATGCAATGACAAACAGCAGTCACCACCAAAGTCACCCTTTGCCCCTCCGTCTCCCTTTGGCAATGTGCCACGCTGTGTGAGCAGTTGCAACTCTCGGCCCCTCAGGAACGAGTGCAGGTTTTCCCAGGCAGTTGCCTCCTGCCAGGTAGGAGAGGAAGGAGGGAGAGGAGCTGACATTGGCTGAGGTGGGCACCGTGCCAGGTGCTTTCTATGGGTCACTACGCTTATTCCTGTAACAACCCTTCAAGAATAGCGTTGTTACCCTCATATTGTCGAGGAGGAAGCTGAGACTCAGGGAGGTTAAGTCACTTGCCCAACGGCATGGTTGCTGAGTGGCAGAATGGGGATTTGAACTCAAGTGGGTCCAGCTCAAGCACTAGTAGACTTCCAGACACCACTCCGGGTGAAAAAGGGGCCTCTGTTCTCAGGAACCCTCAAAGGAACCATGCTCTGTGTCAGGTCCATATCTACAGACGGTCAGTAAGTCTGGTCTGAGTGACAGATATTTTGGAAGGACTCCTCTTTTCTGATTACCTCAAGAACTTTAACAATATTTGGAATTATAAATCATTATTTAGAAGAATCCAGAAATCTAAATACCCAACCAACCTTGAATTGTCCTTGACCAAGAATTATATCTTGGGTACTTGAGTATACCCAAACCAAATTTTTATCATTACTTTTAAGTCATTCCCTCTGTGGGACTCTATTGGAAGAATAACTTTGTTGGTTGATGTCACATCTGTATGTTGGAGAAGCAGGCTGACCTTTTGTGATAATTTTTAAAACAATGTTTCAAAAGGTACCAAGGAGCACTATATCTGGTGTGGCTCAGTGGACTGAGTGCTGGCCTGTGAACCAAAGGGTCACTGGTTCGATTCCCAGTCAGGGCACATGCCTGGGTTCTGGGCCAGGTCCTCAGTAGGGGGTGTGCAAGAGGCAACCACACATTAATGTTTCTCTCCCTCTCTTTCTCTCCCCATTTCCCTCTCTCTAAAATTAAATACATAAAATCTTTAAAAAAATACTAAGGGAAAAACACCTTATATTCAGGAGCAAAAGAATCTGGTTCTGGGTATTATTTCTTAATTCCCAGCACGATAGTCCTATATTTAGCCAGGGAACCCAGTGTGGAAAGTGATGTCAAGTGTGACCAGAATGTTTAGCTGGGCCTGTCTATTGTGCTATGTGGGGATTCCATTAGTTAGAATAAGGTGATGGTGGAGCCAATCATCAGTTCTTCAGGGCATGTTTGTCCAATTCTTTCTTTTTCCCAGAACTGGGGAGAACACAGGAAGACCAAATCTGGCTTGAGGTGGTGTGTACGTGTGTGTGAATTTGTGCATGTATGTGCGTGCATGTGTGGTCATCTCAGGCACAGCATGAGAAATTGTTGGGTATTTTGGGATCATCTTTCTTATTCTGGCAAGTAGGTGGATCATGGATGGACTAGTCTCGATTAAAGGGGAAGATTAATGTCTGACTCTATAAGGCATTATGTACTGCCTTAGCCAAGGCTAAGGTATTCACGTGGTTTTCTGAAAAATTCAAGCGAAACATCATCTTCACTTTTTCTTTAATTTAGTAGAGACTGGCAGCTCAAAGCATATGGCATGAGTGTGTAATTTGAGGGAAAGTAGATTAATGTGCCGCTAGCAGGAATTTAACTTATGGCGCTGGGTGACTAATGGGAACATCCAGAACTATGGATTTATTTTCCTAGCAAACATAGTGGAATTTATACCACTTATTTTCTGAAATAAGAAATTCTTCCCCAGGAATGTCATAGTAAAATACCCTGAAGTTTGACGTACAGAAATGTCGGCTCCCTCCCTTCCTCCCTCTCCCTCTGCCTCTCCTTCTCTCTCCTTCTTCCTCCCTTTCGTTGTGCCCACAAAAACTGAGGGGCAGCCCTGCGCCACCTGCCCTGCTAGGCACCCAGGAGCGGGGAGGAGTCTAAGGGGCTGTTCCCTGGCACAGCCTGACTCACCCAGGAGGCAGGTTTAAAAAAAAAGCTCATTGTGGGTGCAGCGTGGGTTGTAGAAAATGAGGGCATGCGATGTTAACTGAATATATTGTGGTAACCATCTCACCACATATACGTCCATCAAATCACTATGGTATAACCTGAAACTGCGTACCAGTTCTATTGCAGTTCAAACAACAAAGCAACATAAACAAGTAACATCAACAACAACAAACCCCAAACAAGCAGACAGGCAAAGACAATGAGGGTGCAGCAGATAGAGCAAGTGCTTCTGTGGTGGGGGCGGTGGTGCTGATGAAGGTGGGGGCGTTGGAGGGGAAGGTCTGAGAACAAGTCATTGACAGGTGATAGCTGCGTGGGGTTACAGAAAGAGAGGAAGAGTCAGAGTGAGTGGGGGAAGGGCACCCAGGTGGGGGTGGGGGTGAGGGGAGGGTGTGGGCAGAGCAGGGACCTCTAGCCAGCTGGAAGGCACCATGGATGGCGCCCTGGAGAAAAGACGAATGACTGCCGCCCACGTCCCTGCGTCCCGGCGATGGGGAGGCTGGGGCGGCAGCTCGCAGGGCCCGTAGGTCACGCTCAGAAGCTCAGACTGGATTTGGCAGATAAGGGGGATCTAGGAGACGTTTTCTGGATTTTATTAAGTTAATTAATGTAGAGGTTATTTAATCATATAATGTACAATGATGTATCAAATATGCAAAAGACACCACGATTCACAAAATGTTAGTATTGCAAAGGACCTGAAGTACCACTGGATGCAGCAGTTTTTCCCAGAGGACAGCGTGCACACCCCGGAGGGGAGACCCGTGGACACGGGGCTCTGCAGAGCGGCACACGGCTGCATCCGGGCAACGTTGGGAAGTGAAATTGGGTTTCCTGATTCAGTCCAGTCTTCTTTACAAGGCCAACGGGGACATTTCCTTTCTCCGGGGGGGTTTCTTCTCTGGAAACCAAAGAATCTGTGAATGACTTCCTTCTTAAAGACTTAAGGCTATGTTTCCGGAGAATTGCTAATTTTATTTTTCATTTTTTGATATTTATCTAGAATATTTGTAAATCTTTTTTTTCTGTCCCTCCTGTGTATTATCAAGAGCAATTATTATTACTATAGCAATTTTTCAGGATAATTCAGTGCTTCTCCCCATTTATTTATTTATTCATTTAAATATTTATTTTGTATTGAGATAGGCATAATATAAAATTTAGCATTTTAACTTTTTTAGGGCATATAGTTCAGTGGCTTTAGGTCCACTCAGGTTGTTGTCTGACCATCACTACTGTCTGTCTCAGATAGATTTTCACCTGGATCGGATTTTTCATCATCTTAAACAGAAACTCCCCAAGTCCCTGGCAGCCACCATTACGTTTGATTTCTCTGTGAATCCACAGTATTTTTAATGAAAAATTTCAAAATTATAGCTAAGGTGATAGAAAGGTACAGGGAACATCACGTATCTATCATTTCAACTCTACAATGAACAACTGCTGTCCTTGCTTTTCCACAGGTCGATCTGTCCATCTCTGTCATTTATGAATCCAAGTCATCCCATTCCCTGTGTTATTTTTTGATGCATTTCAAAGTACGCTGCAGACGTCAGTATGCTTTCCCCCAACACTGTGGCCTGTGTATCTTACTGAGGGCTCAACATTTGCTTGTGGCAGTAAGTAGCTGCTTTTAACTTCAACTATAGGTGACTGACTTGTTCAGGTAGTCCAGAGCTTCAGA
>PVJI01029806.1:0-14899 GCA_004026765.1 Micronycteris hirsuta
CCTCCCTCCCCAGCCTCCCTCCTCCCCCTTGGTTCTGTCCATGTGTCCTCTATAGTGGTTCCTGAAAACCCTTCTCCCCATTGTCCCCTCCCCCCTGGCTATTGTTAGACTGTTCTTAATTTCAATGTCTCTGGTTATGTTTTGCTTGCCTTCTGCTTTTGTTGTTTATGATCCAGTTAAAGCTGAGATTATATGGTATTTTTCCCTCACTGCCTGGCTTACTTCACTTAGCATAATACTCTCCAGTTCTATGGCTGCTGTTGCAAAGGGTATAAGCTCCTTCTTCCTTTCTGCTGCGTAGAATTTCATTGTGTAAATGTGATGCTGGGATTTTGTCCCAGCGAAATCTGTGGGGGACTGTAACCTGAAGCAGGAATCAATCTCACCCAGAGACACGCTTGGAGAAAGATTTCCTGTTGCCACGGGTCTTTTACTCCATCTGCGAAAAGCCTTGGGCATAGCTCAGCCAGGCTTTTCATTAGAAGTTTTAGGACACATTTACATTGGATTGATTATTCATGAACTTATGCAGAATCAGAGGTTTTCAGCAAGGTCATGAGGACATATGAGAAGGGAATAGATAAGGGGTAGGTTTACTCAGTAAGGTAAACATTTGGGGTACAGAGAATTAGGTTGTAAATTCAGGCCTGGTGGCAGACAGGACCAGGGTAGTACATTGAACAGGAGACAAGTAAATTGAGGGTAAGCTAACTAGGGCTGTTAACTTTTAGGACCATAAAACATTGAAGCAGGGATCTATTAACTTAAGCTTCTTGGCTCCAGGAAGGAGAGACTCAGCAAGTCAGAGAATTTCTTAAGATACATTTTTGCCAAATTCCCATTAGAGAATTCTTTTTCCACTGACATGATTCATGCTTGCCCACATGGGAATAATTTTTCCTCACGCGGAGCCGAGCTCAGACACGCGTGATTCCCAGGACGGTGTGTTTTCATGCGTGTGGACAGAATTCCCACATAAAGGTACCATAGTTTCTTGATCCATTCATTTGTAGATGGGCACTTAGGTTGTTTCCACCACTTGGCTATTGTGAATTGTGCTGCTATAAACATTGGAGTGCATAGGTTCTTTTGAATTGGTTTTTCAGGATTCTTAGGGTATAATCCCAGCAGTGGAATTGCTGGGTCGAAAGGCAGTTCCATTTTCGTTTTTCTGAGGAAGTTCCATACTGTTTTGCACAATGGCTACACCAGTCTGCATTGCCACCAACAGTGCAGTAGAGTTCCCTTTTCTCCGCATCCCCTCCAACAGTTATCTGTTGCTTTGTTGATGATGGCCATTCTGACTGGTGTGAGGTGGTATCTCATTGTGGTTTTAATTTTCATCTCTCTGATGGCTAATGATGTTGAGCATCTATTCATGTGACTGGGCCCTCTGTATGTCCTTTTTCGAGAAATGTCTTCATGTCTTTTGCCCATTTTTTAATTGGGTTTTTTGTCTTCCTGGAGTGGAGTCCTATGAGTTCTTTATATATTTTGGAGATCAGACCCTTGTCTGAGGTATCATTGGCAAATGTGTTTTCCCATACGGTTGGATCTCTTTTTATCTTAATTCTATTTTCTTTAGCCCCACAGAAGCTCTTTATTTTGATAAGATCCCATTTGTTTATTCTTTCCTTTATGTCCCTTGCTCTAGGGTACATATCATTGAAGATGTTGCTGCGTGGAATGTCTGAGATTTTCCTACTGATGTTTTCCTCTAGAACTTTTATCGTGTCACGAGTTATATTTAAGTCTTTTATCCACCTAGAATTTATTTTTGTGTATGGTGTAAGTTGGTCCTTGAGTTTCATTTTTTTGCAGGTAGCCATCCAGATTTCCCAACACCATTTGTTGAAGAGGCTATTTTTATTCCATTTTATGCTGCTGCCCCCTTTGTCAAAGATTAGTTGCCTGTAGACACTTGGGTTTATTTCTTGGCTCTCTATTCTGTTCCGTTGGTCTATCTGTCTATTTTTATGCCAGTACCAAGCTGTTTTGATTACAGTGGCCTTGCAATATAGTTTGATATCAGGAACTGTGACCCCTCCTGCTTTGCTCTTCTTTCTCAACATTGCAGCTGATATTAGGGTTTGTTTATGGTTCCATATAAATTTTGAAGTGTTTCTTCTATATCAGTGAAATATGCCATTGGAACTTTGATAGGGATTGCATTGAATCTATAAATTGCTTTGGGAAGTATGGGCATTTTGATGATGTTGATTCTTCCAATCCATGAGCATGGTATATGTTTCCATTTGTTTGTGTCTTCCATGATTTCTCTCTTCAGTGTTGTGTAGTTTTCTGAGTACAGGTCTTTTACCTCCTTGGTGAGGTTTATTCCCAGGTATTTTATTTTTTTTTGTTGCTCTATCAAATGGGATTTTTTTCCTGATTTCTGTTTCTGCTGTTTCATTGTTGATATATAAAAATGCCTTTGATTTCTGGATATTGACTTTATATCCTGCTCTTTTGCCAAATTCAATTATTAGATCGAGTAGTTTTTTGGTGGAGTCTATAGGATTTTCTAAGTATACTATCATGTTGTCTGCAAACAACAAAAATTTTCTTTCCTCCTTTCCAATTTTGATGCCTTTTATTTCCTTTTCTTGACTGATTGCTGTGGCCAAAACTTCCAGTACTATGTTGAATAGAAGTGGTGATAGTGGACATCCTTGTCTTGTTCCTGATCTTAGTGGGAAAGATTTTAGTTTTTGTCCATTGAGTGTAATGTTGGCGGTAGGTCTGTCATATATGGCCTTTATTATGTTGAGGAATGCTCCCTATATTTCCACTTTGCTAAGTGCCTTTATCACAAATGGATGCTGTACCTTATCGAATGCCTTTTCTGCATCTATTGGTAGGATCATGTGATTTTTGTCTTTGCTTTTGTTTATGTGATGTATTACGTTTATTGTGTTGCGAATGTTGTACCATCCTTGCATTCTTGGGATGAATCCCACTTGGTCATGGTGTATGATCTTTTTAATGTATTGCTGGATGAAGTTTGCTTATATTTTGTTGAGGATTTTAGCGTCAATGTTCATCACCGATATTGGCCTGAATTTTTCTTTCTTTGTTGTGTCTTTTTCTGGTTTTGAGATTAGGATGATGCTGGCTTCATAAAAAGAGTTTAGGAGTCTTCCATCATTTTGGATTTTTTGAATAGTCTGTGAAAGATAGGTGTTAGTTCTTCCTTAAAAGCTTTGTAGAATTCTCCTGTGAAACCATCTGGTCCAGGGCTTTTGTGTGTTGGAAGTCTTTTGATTACTGCTTTAATTTCATCTGCTGTTATTGGTCAGTTCAGGCTTTCTGTTTCTACCTTATTGAGTTTTGGAAGATTATATTTTTCTAAAAATTTGTCCATTTTTCCTAGGTTTTCATATTTCTTGGCATATAGTTCTTCATAGTAGTGTCTTATACTCCTTTGTATTTCTGTGGCATCAGTTGTAATATCTCCTCTTTCATTTCTGATTGAGTTTATTTGGGTCCTCTCTTTTTTTCTTGATGAGCCTCCTTAAAGGCTTGTGTATTTTGTTTATCTTTTCAAAGAACCAGCTTCTGGATTCATTGATCCTTAGAATTGTCCTTTTAGTCTCTAAGTCATTTAATTCTGATCTGATCTTGGTTATTTCCTTACTTCTACTTGCTCTGGGTTGTCTTTGTTGTTGTTCCTCGAGTTACGGTTAGGTTGTTTGTTTGAACTGTTTCTATTTTATTTAGGTAGGCCTGTATCACTATGAACCTCCCTCTCAGGACTCCTTTTTCTGTGTCCCATAAGTTTTGGGTTGTTGTAAGTTTATTATTATTTGTTTCAAGGAACTTTTTGATTTCTTCCCTAATCTCGTCCTTGACCCATTCATTGTTTAATAGCATGCTATTCAGTCTCCATGTTTTTGGGTGTTTTGGGTTTTTTTCCTTGGGTTTGGTTTCTAATTTCAGTCCCTTGTGGTCAGAGAAAATGCTTGGTATGATTTCAATTTTCTTGAATTTGTTGAGGCTTGTTTTGTGTCCTATCATATGGTCTATTTTTGAAAATGTTCCATGTGCATTTGAAAAGAATGTATATCTAGCTTCTTTGGGGTGAAGGGCCCTATATATATCAATTAAATCCATTTCTTCTAGGGAATTGTTCAGTGCCACAATGTCTTTGCTGATATTTTGTTTGGAGGATCTGTCCATTTTTGACAGTGGGTTGTTGAAGTCCCCTACTATAATTGTGTTGCTATCAATGTCTTTCTTGTAGTCCTCCAAGATTTTCTTTATGTATTTGGGTTCTCCTGTGTTGGGTTTGTATATATTTACAATGTTTATGTCTTCTTGGTGGATTCTTCCCTTGAGTATTATGAAGTGTCCTTCTGGATATCTCTTTATGGCCCTTGTTTTGAAGCCTATTTTGTCTGATATGAGTATTGCTACCCCAGCTCTTTTTTCTTGTCTGTTTGCTTGGAAAACCTGTTTCCACCTCTTCACTTTCAGTCTGTGTAAGTCATTGTCCTGAGGTGGGTCTCTTGTAGGCAGCACATGTGTGGGTCATGCTTTCTTACCAATCTGCTATTCTATGTCTTTTAATTGGAGCATTTAATCCATTTACATTTAAGGTTATTATTGATAGGTACTTATTCATTGCCATTTTTTTTTGTACCTGTGTTCCTCTCTCTCTTTCCCTTTCTTTCCTTAAATAGTCCCTTTAGCATCTCTTGCAGAGCTGGTTTGGTGGAGGTGTATTCTTTTAGACTTGTCTGGAAAGTTCCTTATTTGGCCATCTATCTTGATTGAGAGCCTTGCTGGGAAGAGTAGTCTTGGTTGCAGGCCTCTGGTTCTCATTACTTGGAATATTTCTTGCCATTCCCTTCTGGCTTGAAGTGTTTCCATTGAGAAGTCAGCTGCTAACCTTATTGGGGTTCCCTTGTATGTTACTTCCTGTTTCTGCCTCGCTGCCTTTAGGATTCTCTCTTTGTCTTGGAATTTTGCCATTTTAATGATGATGTGTCTTGAAGTGGGCCTGTTAGAGTTCCTTTTGATTGGGACTCTCTGTGTTTCCAGGATTTGTGTGGGTTTTTATCTTATCAGATTAGGGAAGTTTTCCATCATTACTTTTTCAAACAGGTTTTCTATTCCTTGCTCCTCTTCCTCTCCTTCTGGTATCCCTATAATGCGAATATTGTTACGTTTCATGTTGTCCTGCATTTCCCTTAATACCTCTTCATTCTTCCTGAGCCTCTTTTCCTGTCCTTCTCTTTTTGGGTGTTTTTTTCTACCTTGTCCTCCAGCTCGCTGATCTGATCCTCTGTCTCATTGAGCCTGCTTTTGACTCCTTCTATTGTGTTCTTCAGTTCAGATATTGTATTCTTCATTTCCTCTTGGCCTATGTGAATAGTTTCTATTTCCTTTTTCATGTTGATATAGTTTGCAGTGAGTTCATTATAGTTTCCCTGTAATTTCTGGTAATTTTCTGTGAGCTCATCGAGCTTCTCGAGTTTCGTGAGCTGCCTGATAACATATGCTTTGAACTCAATATCTGATAGTTGGCTTGCCTCTGTTTCATTTATCATTCTTTCTGGGGTTTCCTCCTTTCCTTTCTTTTGGGGATTGTTTCTTTGTCTTCCCACTGTTTGTGGGAATCTTCTTGCTAGCCTCTGATTCTTAAATTGATCTTTCAAGTTCTCTGGAGCAGCAAAGTTAATTTTGTGTCACTATCTCTGTTTTTTAGGCTGGCTCTTGTCTGGGTCCCACTCTATTCTCTTCACAATTCCAGATTTTAATGTCTCACCTGTTGATAAAGAAGAGAGGGGAAGGGAGAAAAAGAAGAGGAAAAAAAGGAAAAAGAAAAATAAAGAAATAAACAATAATAAAATAAAATAAAAAATAAGAAATAAAAATAAGAGAAAACTAGGAATACTAAATGAAGGGAAGGTAGAAGGAATTAAAAAAATATCGAAGGACAGATAGGAAGAAGGGTGGGGGAAAACAAACAAAGAAACAAGGAGAATACAAAAGAAAAAAGAAAAAATAAAGACTTCTATTGGCTGGCTTTAAAAGTGTCCGGTCAGTCCTGTTCCTCTGGTCCTTCTGTCTGCGACAGGCTGGGAAGATACCAGGTTTCCTTTTCTTCCTTCCTGAGCTGCACTCTTAGCTGCCGTCCTGGCTCCAGCTCAGTTGCTAGGAATTCACAGCACCCCTTCTGGGCTGCCTGGCCTCCACAATGAGTCAGAGTTTGTGAGGTCTGTGGCTCCCCTAAGTGTGGCTCAATGGGGCTCCTCTGTTTTTCTCCCATGGAGGGAGTCAGAACCACAGGTCTCCGATCACAGGGGCTGGGTTGTATCTCAGGCCCTCCAGGCGTGAGCTCCGCGCCCCTGTATTTGCTGACCACTTTTGTCTCTGGATAAGGCGCTTGTGATCTGCTGGCCTGGGCGCCCAGTTGCGCACAATCCCCAGCCGCCCCTGATCGGCTTCGCAGGGTGCACCCGGTCCCGGAGCTCCTGGCCTCGGGTCTCCCGGTCAGTGCACTCTCCAATTCCTCTTGCTGGGAGCACTAGCCACTGCGGACTGGTCCCCACGTATGCACTGACCTCCGGACTGCCAGGGATAGAACCTCTCCTAACAGGCGCGGCTTGCCTGTTTTGGCTACTCACACAACCCAATCCAGCTCCCTCCCAAGGATCCTGCTACAGACAGGGAAGCTGCTGCAACTGGATCCACAGACCTCCCAGCTCCCTGCAAGTCCTGAGGGACTCCTTCACTCTGAAGCGGACTCCCTACTGTCGATCTTTCAATTGTGTGTGATGTTGGACACCAATCTTCCTACACGCTGGAATACAGCTGGGTGATCGCTCTGCTCCTCAGAAAATCGGCCAGATGTCTCACCAGTGGGCAGGAGGAAGCGGACCCCACTCCCGCCTATTCTGCTGCCATCTTCTCTCTCCCACTATCACCACTTCTATTCAATATAGTGCTGGTAGTTTTAGCAACAATAATCAGACAAGAAGAGGAAATAAAAGGCATCCAAATTGGAAAGGAGGAAACAAAACTGTCATTGTTTACAGATGACATGATAGTTTACATAGAAAATCCTATAGACTCTGCCAAAAAAAGTACTCAATCTAATAAATGAATCTGGCAAAACAGCAGGATACAGTATCAATATTCAGAAATCAGAGGCCTTTTTGTATACCAACAATGAAACATCAGAAGCAGAAATCAGGAAAAAAATCCCATTTGATATAGCAACAAGAAAAATAAAACACCTAGGAATAAATCTCATCAAGGAGCTAAAAGACCTGTACTCAGAAAAGTACACAACACTGAGGAAAGAAATCATGGAAGACACAACCAAATGGAAACATATACCATGCTCATGGATCAGAAGAATCAATATCATCAAAATGTCCATACTACCCAAAGCAATTTATAGATTCAATGCAATCCCTATCAAAGTATCAATTACATATTTCAAAGATATAGAAGAAACACTTCAAAAATTTATATGGAACCACAATAGCTGCTGCAATATTGAGAAAGAAGAACAAAGTAAGAGGGATCACAATACCTGACACAAAACTGTATTACAAGTCCACTGTAATCAAAACAGCCTGGTACTGGCATAAAAATGGACAGACAGACCAACAGAACAGAATAGAGAGCCTAGAAATAAACCCAAGGTTTTATGCTCAATTAATTTTCAACAAAGGAAGCAGCAGCATAAAATGGAGTAAAAATAGCCTCTTTAACAAATGGTTTTGGGAAATCTGTACAGCTACATGCAAAAAAAAAAAATGAAACTTGAGTACCAACTTACACCATACACAAAAATAAATTCAAGGTGGATAAAAGACTTAAATATAAGTCGTGACATCATAAAAGTCCTAAAGGAAAACTTTGGTAGGAAAATCTCAGGTATTCCACACCGCAATCTTTTCTGATATGTCCCCTAGAGCAAAAGACATACAGGAAAGAATAAACAAATGGGACCTCATCAAAATAAAAGGCTTCTGTCTGGCTGAAAAAAAAAGTATTAAAATAAAAAGACAACCAACAGTATGGGAAAACATATTTGCCAATGATAGCTCAGACAAGGTTTTGATTTCCAAAATATATAAAGAACTCATATGACTCCACACCAGGAAGACAAAAAACCCAATTCAGAAATGAGCAAAGGACGTGAAGAGACATTTCTCCAAGGGAAACATATATAGCACCCAGATATATATGAAAAGATTCTCAGCATCACATCACCAGAGAGATGCAAATTCAAAACCACTAGATACCACTTCACAATGGTCAGAAAGGCCATCATAAACAAAGCAACAAACAACAGGTGTTGGGGAGGATGTAGAGAAAAGGGAACCCTAGTGCACTGTTGGTGGGAATTAGGACCGGTGTAGCCTCAGTGGAAAACTGTATGGAATTTCCTCAGAAAACTAAAAATGGAACTACCTTTTGACCTGGCAATCCCATTGCTGCGATTATACCCTAAGAGCCCTGAAACACCAATCCAAAAGAACCTATGCACCCCAATGTTCATAGCAGCACAATTTATAATAGGCAAGTGCTGGAAGCAACCTAAGTGCCATCAGCAAATGAATGGATCAAGAAACTGTGGTACATTTACACAATGGAATTCTATGCAGCAGAGAGAAAGAATGAGCTTATACCCTTTGCAACAGCATGGATGAACTGGAGAGCATTATGCAAAGTGAAATAAGCCAGGCAGTGATGGACAAGTACCATATGATCTCGCCTTTAACTGGAACATAATCAACAAAAGAAAAAAGCAAGAAAAACATAACCAGAGACATTGAAATTAAGAACAATCTAACAATAGCCAGAGGGGAAGAAGAAGGGGACTGTGGGGAGAAGGGTTTTCAGGAACTACGATAAAGGACAAATGTACAAAACCAAGGGGGAGGGTGAAAGTAAGGGTGGGAGGTGGGTTTGGTTGAGATGTGGGGGAGGGGAGGGGAGAGGATGCAGACAACTCCAATTGAACAATGATAAAGTAATTAATAATAATAATAATAATAGTAGTGAAACACTTGACCCCTTTAAAAAAGGAAGCCACATGGAATACTACTCAGCCATAAAAATGATTGAAATTTTTTTCTATCTTTGCAACAGTGTGGATAGATTTGTAGAGTATTATGCTAAATGAAATAAGTCCATCAGAAAAGGAAAGTATCATATAATTGATCTTATCTGTGGAATCTAATGAACAGAAGTAAAAAAAAAACAAAATAGAAACAGACTTATAGAGTTGTCAGGGTGAGGAGGTTGTGGGGGCTGGGTGAAATAGGCAAAAGTATCAAGAAAAAAAACATAAATAAAAACAAAAAATCCTCATAGACCCAGACATCAGCATGTTAAGTAGCAGAGAGAAAGACGATGGCGGCAGGTAGAAGAGAGTATAGGGGAAATAAATCATGACAGAAGAGACTGGACTTTGAGTGGTGAACACTCAATACAATATACAAATGATGAATAATAGAATTATACTCTTGAAGCCTAAATGATTTTATTAACCATTGTAACCCCAACATATTTTTTAAGAAAAGTCACCTGAGTGGGGAATGTATGCCTATGAATGCAAGAGTGCTAGTGGGCATAAGGGATGTAGACAGACTAGGAAAAACCAGTAATCCAAATCAAGTCAAGCATACTCTAGGTTAAGAATACATCTTTTCTTCCAGACCTATGTGTTTATATTCTTATTGTTTAATATTTTAATAAAGAACCTTTCATTTATGTGAACCTGATTACCTGAACCTAAGTATGTATAACTTCTACAGGAAAAAAATGTTATTAATTATGTGGAATTCTTAGATATTTTATATGAATGCATTCTCAGAATGAAAATATACCAGAAAAGTTTTAGTACCTATCCTTATTATTTTTTGAGTGCCAGTGTCAATGTTTGGGAGGCTTCATTCATTTCATTTCTTATACAAAGCCCACTACAACCAGAAGCTTAATTGAAAAATAAATGTTTGGGAGATTTGTTTTATTTTTTATTTTTTGGGGCACTTACATAATTTTATCGCAGAAGAAAATTTGAAAACAAAGTTGTCACTTTGAGGCTGTCATTCTTTCCTACATCATCATCACTATCCTAGCTGTTCTTCCTGATAATGTCAACTCTAACATGCTATTGAGTTTTTTTTCCAGTTCTTTTTTTTTAATATTACTTTACTGTTGTTCAATTACAGTTGTCTGCATCCTCTCCTTTCACCCCCCTCCACCCCCTCCAATCCCACCTCCGTCTCCCACCTCCATCCTCCCCCTTCGTTCCATCCATGTGTCCTCTATAGTGGTTCCTGAAAACCCTTCTCCCCATAATCTCCTCCCCCCTCCCCTCTGGCCACTGCTAGATTGTTCTTAATTTCAATGTCTCTAGCCATGTTTTTCTTGCTTTTTTCTTTTGTTCATTATGTTCCAGTTAACGGTGAGATCATATGGTATTTATCCCTCACTGCCTGGCCTATTTCGCTTAGCATAATGCTCTCCAGTTCCATCCATGCTGTTGCAAAGGGTATAAGCTCCTCCTTTTTCTCTGCTGTGTAGAATTCCATTGTGTAGAATACCACAGTTTCTTGATCCACTCATTTGTTGATGGGCACTTATTTGTTGATTAAAATGGAAAAATTACAAGATAGAGAGAATCTTCAAGGCAGCGAGGCAGAAACAGGAAGTAACATACAAGGGAGCCCCTATAAGGCTAGCCGCTGACTTCTCAATGGGAGATTTGTTTTATAAACTACATTAAAGCACAGCAATTTAACAACACCATGTATCTTTCTTTTCCTCAAATGTAGCTTTGTTTTGAAGCCCTGCAAATGAAAGTTCTCTGCTGAGGGTAAACTCAGAATGAAGGTCTATTTATCTCTTAACAGACTACAGTTTATCATAGATGGACCCTGATGTTGTGTGGTGAAGACACTATACATTTTGCTTTAACAGATAAAAAAATAAACATGACAGAATATTTGGAGTCTTGATTTTCTAAGCTCTTATTGTTATGGGACATAAAGCTCTATTTTTCTCTTTTCCTTCATGTTTTGTATATTTTTGTCTTCAATAAGACTATATACTGGTTGCCTGAAAAATTCCGTGATTCAGAAACATAAGACTGGACTGTCGTTGAGATAATTTTAGGTCTTTGAAATTGGTGATAAACCCCCAGATCTGGGCTTTGCCTGGGGAATCATGAGATGGTGTCTGCTGGGGTTTTGAGATAAATGAGTCAATTCAGTAAAATGGCTGATTTAATTGATTTGTTTTCACCTTTGAAATTACCAGTTATTTGATCAGCTGCTTCTTGGGACACTATGTTAGTGGCTCTAGTTTTTCCAGGACTGTATCAGTTATGATAAATGAAAATCTAGACAGAACGTCCAAAAAGAGGATGTGAGTCTCTGGTATCTGGCTTGTTTTTTAGCCTTGGTTTCTAGCTTTCACCACAAAATGTCTTCTCCTTCATGGAGAAATATACACGGAGGTCTTTTGTTTGAAGAGTATACTAGTATGCTCAGCACTTTTCCTGATTCATAGGCAACTGAGAACATGGTGTCTACTCTCAGACACAAATCCCAGATTGGTTCTAATGCAAAACTGAATTCTCTTTATCATTGATGGCCTTTATGTGGTGGATTAGTTTCCTGTTGCTGCTGTAGCAAATTATCACAAATTCAGGGTCTTAAAAAACACAAATTTATTCTTTTACAGTCTAGAGATCAGAAGAATCAAAATCAGTCTTGCCCAGCTGGTGTAGCTCAGTGGATTGAGCATTGTTTGGGAACCAGAGGGTCCCGGTTCGATTCCCAGCTGGGGCACATGCCTGGGTTGCAGGCCAGGTCCCCAGTGAGGGCCATGTGAGAAGCAACCATACATTGCTCTTTCTCCCTCCCCTCCCCTCTCTCTAAAAATAAATAAATAAAATCTTAAAAAAAATTAGTCTTGACTCACTAGGTTAAATCAAGGTATGGGAAGGGGAGTGGGTTGGGGTGAAAAGGCAGAAAACTGTACTTGAAAAAAATGTTAAAAAAATACAGGCATGGGAAAGGTTAGCTGCTTTGGGGTGCTTTGAGGAGAGAATCCATTTTCTTGCCTTTTCCAGCTTCCAGAGGCTGCCTGCATTCCTTGACTCATGACTCCTTCCTTGCACCACTCCAAAATTTTTGCTTCTGTTGTCATATCTTCAACTATTCACTCTAATTTCCTGCCTCCCTCTTATAAAGACATTGTGATTATATTGACCCCACCTAGATAATCCATGAGAATCACCCAATCGCAATATATTTAATTTAATCAAATATACAAAGTCCTTCTTGCCATGTAAGGGACATTCACAGGTTCTGGGGAATAGAGTGTGGATGTTTTTGGTTGGCCATTATTCAGCCTACTACATATATTATCATAAAATGGTCTAATCCTTTTTATCAACACAGCCCAACTGTCTTTTAAACTTGATTGTAAGAGCCCAATATCCTGATTTAGCTGTCATTTCCAAATTCCTTTGTCTTTAGGTCCTACCTTGTAATTTTATTAAAGTGAAATAAAATTGCTGTCTATCTTGTGACAGGTTTCTATTTCAGAAAATCTCTTCAATTATACAGAATTCCCAAGTGGCAAAAATAGCACTTCAATTCTACAAGGATAAGGAATGGACAACAGTTCTACATAAATATTGCTGCTGGCTCAGAGTGATGTTTTCCTTCAATCAAGCAATCAAGTCTTTTTTAAGCAGCTGCTATGTGCCAAGCAAAATAAACACATCTTTTACTTTTGGCAATTGGCAATCTAAAAGGGGAAAAATAAGATTAACTTAGATAAGACAGCAAGACAGCGCAGAGTATCTCCGTTCACCTACAAAAGGAGTGTGTGAGGGGAGAGATCCCAACTTACACAGCTCGAGGTGTCAGGGAAGAACTTCATGGCAAAGGTGAAGCTTTGAAAGGTAGACGTAGACTTGAGAAGAGGATTGCTGAAGCTTGCAATTCCATGAGGAGAAACAACATGCAAAAAGACAGTCATCAGGACAGTCACAGAAAGTATAGTTGATAAGGGGATACTCTTGACTGAAAGGCAGGATTTCTATTGAGCAGCCATAGAAAGCTGGATTGTATAGTTTGGGCAAAGTCAAAAGAGAAGTATAGAGTTGATCAGAAGGGGGTCAAGAACTGAATATTATTGGTCTTGAGCTGGAGAAATCAAACATGGGATAACCCAAACCCCCAGTTCTTTATCATCACCCTGGGTCTGAACAGCAATTCTTGAAAGAGTAAGGGAAGTCTATGGCAGAGTTTAGGGGAGGATTTTGGAAGACACATTTTATAAATCAATTCATGTGGCCATTTCAGTTAACCTCACAGGCCACAGAGGATGCCAAAGCCCCAGGGACAGTCTGTCCATGGAACTTCCTATGTTTGTTTATCCATTTATTTGTCATTTGACCAAGAGTTTTGAGTATGTACAACAGTACAAAAGATCATGTCCAAAACAGTACAAAAGACCAGTCCAAAGATCATGTGCCCAATATTTCAAAATGCCAAAACTCAAAATGCCAGAGTTTGGAGTAAGGGAATTTATTGATTAAGAATATGCCAACTGAGAAGATGGGAGACATAGTAATTACTCAAATCTACCTTAAGAAAGTACAGAATTCAGAATTCTTTTGTGTTAAGGGAAGGGAAAATGGGAGGGGCAAGAGGCGATTGATGACTGCAGACATCCGGGAGCTAGAAGGGGTCCAAGGTAGATTTTAGATGAAGTTTCTGCAAATCTTCGATAAATAGTCATTATGTTAGTATGTATTTCCCTTATCTCCTGAGGATAGGCACATTCTAGTGAGGGGATGTTTTTGTAAACTCTGGCTACAAGCATAATTCCTCTAATAATTAATATGTCTGTATGCAAGACTAAAAACAGAAGCCAGCTATTAGCCTGAAGACCATGGGAACAAAGCAGTCTTGAACAAGATGGACTCAGAGAGGTTCCAAGCATTTCACTGTGTTACAGACTATGTCTGAGGATATAATATCGTCTCTCACAGAGCTTTCCATTTGGTAAGAGAGAAATATGTTAATCAAATTATACCAATACAAATAAATCCAAATTGTAGTATGTGCTGTGAGGTATGATAGTGGTGCCATGGGGAACTTACTTGAGGTATTTAGGTTTTCTGTGAATTAGATATGGAGATATAGGGGGTTAGCCTGAGGAATTAGTAACTGTAGGTATGGTTCATTAAGATGAGTAAGAGAGGGGCTGGCTAGCCCTGGGTGGGTGGCTCAGTTGGTTGGAGTATTGTTTTGTGCACCAAAACATTGCAGGTTCAATCCCTGGGGAAGGCACATAACTAGATTGTAGGTTCAGTCTCCATTTGGGGCACATATGGGGTCAACTGATCCATATTTCTCTCTCACATCAATATTTCTTCCTCTCTCTCTAAAATCAATAAAAATATCCTTAGGTGAGAATTTAAAAAAAAGAAAGAAAGAGAGGGGTTGTTTAGCAGGGACCTTTTGTTGGTGGTAGTGGTGGGGTTTTTTTGGAGGGGGTGGTGAGGAGAAACAGCAAAAGTTCTATTTTGGATATTTTACTTAGATCTTTCTGTAGACTCTAAAGTGCGAAATGAGACACCTGTGTGTAGAGCTCAGGTTGGGTCTAGACTCTAGAGTTATAAAACTGGGAGCTACCACTGTAGCGATAGAATCTGAGGCCATGGGAAGAAGCAGTCACTAGGCACAGTGTAGAGACTTAAGAGGGCAATGAGGTGGAGGATGGACATATAAGGGATAGGAACAGAAGAAGCATGTATGTTGTGAGGAACAGCAGGCTGATCATGGGGAGAAAAGTCTCTGAGGTTTTGGGGATGGAGCACAAGTGGTGGAAGGAGGTGGTTCAGTGC
>PVJI01029807.1:0-14900 GCA_004026765.1 Micronycteris hirsuta
GTGCCCATCCAATAAGTAACTTAAGTGCCTTCTTTATTGGATAAAGAAGATGTGGTACAAATACACAATTGAATATTGCTTGACCATAAAAAAGAATGAAATTTTACCATTTGTGACAACATGGGTGGACCTAAAGGGTATTACGCTAAGTGAAAATAAGTCAGACAGATAAGGACAAATACCACATGATTTCACTTGTATGCAGAATCTAAAGAACAAAATAAACAAACAAAATAGAAACAGACTTATACAGAACACATTGATGGTTGCCAGATGGGAGGGAGTTTGAGGGATGGGTGAAAAAGGTGAAGATATCAGGAAGTACAAATTGGTAGTTACAAAATAGTCACAAGGATGTAAAGTACAGCATAGGGAGTATAGTCAATAATATTGTGATAACTATGTATGGTGCCAGGGGTACTGGACTTATTGAGGGGATCACTTTGTAAATTATATAAATGTTTAACCACTATACTGTACACCTGAAACCAATATAAAATAATATTGCATGTCAACTGTAATGGAAAAAAAAAATTGAATACTTTTTGTGTGCTACGCACTATAATGGGTGAGTTCATATATGTTCTTTAAGTTAACTGCCACAGTGGGGTAGTATTTGGGGCTCTGTAGGTTAAGCAGGTTCCCCAAGGCCGCCCAGCTGGTCGGGAGGCAGAGCTGGAATCCAGCTCCGGTTTGTGCAGCAACAACCTCACTATAATACAGACAGACAATGACTTCCCAAGGGTTCCTCCCAAAGGGGTCATTAGGTCAAATGCTCAACCTCAGGCACAGAGGGGAAGAGATGGGAAGGATCTTCCAAACCTTTCATTGTAGGAGTGGTCCTCGTCACCTTCTTCCGTTGCCGTGGAGACATGGCCAAAGTGGACTGTGAAGGATAGAACACAGGTGGGTGCCGGCCCTCTCACCTGCCTCCTCTGCCTTGCTACGCTTTTGGATTGCAACCAGGGGTGGCATGGAGTTGGTAAAGTAGGGGAAGAAAATTCCTGTTTCTCCAACCCCCCTACAACGGTGAGCAAGGAGACTGAGTGTGGGGTATGTTGGGGGAAGTGTGTGTACGTCCACTCATGCGTGTTTGGGGGTGTGGGGAAGGGGGAGTCAAAGGTTCTGCAGATGGAGGGTTCTGAGGACTAATCCCCCAATGAGTCTGTGGATTCTCTGGGCTGGGCTGAGTGGGAGGGACAAGCTCACCTTGAGTAGGGGGTTGGGGATCCGGTCTTCATCTATCTCTGAGCAGAACAAGGAAAGGAGAAAGTGATGAGGATAGGACACCCATGGGGTCCCCACAGAGCTGACTTCCAAAGGGAGGAGACTCTGCAATCAGCTCCTTCCTGACCCGTCCCTCACAAGTGCCTCTAGGAAGTTAGCCCCGGTGGCTGCCCCAGACTTACTCCTTCCAGCTTCCTCCTGTTCTCCTGGCTGGCTTTACCCCTGCATCTAATTCTGTCCTTGTCCCTGCAGGTGAATCTGTGTCTATATCCTTGCCTCAGACCTGGAGGTTCCAGGATCTGTGGTCCCTTTGCACTTCCCTCTGAAGTATCCCTATCTCTTTCTCCTTCCATCCATTCCCCCATCCCAGGTCCAGAACTGAACCCTGCAAAGAGGGAACATCGGAAAAACAATAGCAAATTTATCCTGTGCAGGGGCCAGGAAGGTACAATCGTTTTTAATAGTTGGAGGAAAGCTGGAGATGCAGGCACCCTGAACGCCCATCTAGCTTATTAGCATGACCACCTCGTTTCCACTCTCCGGTCAAGCTCCCCATGACATTCTCTGAGACCTTGGTCCTCCCCAGACCTAGATAGGGACACTGGTGACCAGAATGCCAGCTGCTCCCTGAGCTTTTTCCACCCCCCTCTGGGGGCTATGAAGATGGCTGATGGAGGCGGTCCCTCCCCCCACAGCTGTCACTGCCTCTGGGGGTGGGGGCAGCAGCATCCGGGAGAACTGTTGCGAAGCAACCAGCACTCACTTGACCACCCCAGTTCCTGGGGGGCTTAGGAACCCGGTGGTCTCCCTCCCCCTCCCAGAGCAAAGGGAATCCTCCTGCTAATCCAGCCACCACTTTTCTGCCTCCAGGGTTGGGGAGATCTCTGACCTCTAAGATCTGCGCTTCCTCTACCGGGTGCACCTTCTCTCACTAGACCCAGCTGTCTTCAGCACCCCCACTCCCTTCAGCGAGCCATCCCAAAGGTTACCTGGGGATGACTGGTCACTGGTTAGCACGAGGGTGGCAGGGGTGGGGCGACGCCTCCGAATCTGAGGAAAGAGGTCAAGTACATGTGGAAGCATCAAAACCCCACCTAACACCACTCAGCACTAAAATCCAGATCAGCCAGTCACACTTCAAAAAATGTCATGTTTCACTGAACCCACTATCCCAGGGTGGACTTTCTTGGGCCCATCCCTCTCTGCTGGGGAGGCCACCCCCCCACTTTCTGCATCCCCTACCCTCTTTCTGTCTCTGCATCTCCCCCAGTCCCGGCCCCAGGTCTCCATCTCAGCAGCTATATCTGCTCTAGCACATCGATCTCTGGGCCGCTGTCCTTCCGTCCATCCTGGATCAATGGTCAGAAATAACCTGAGAGGGCACAGGGCTCTTCCCTCAGTCTCCCCGCCCCCGCCCCCAAACAGACATTAACCCTTTGTGGGCAAGCCCCTGAAGAGTACCCCTCCAGCCTCCCAGCCTGGGAAGACAGCACAGAGACGGTAGGTCTGAATGTCCATTCCCCTGGCCTGTACCCCTCACTCTCTAATGTCCTTCCTAACCTTGGACACACTGCTTTTTTGATCTGTCAGGAAGCGTGGTCTGTGGAAATCCTTGTCATGGTAAATGTAAATGAGCTGGAGCCTGGTCAGAGCCTGAAGCTAAGCCGAAAAATCTTATCCTGGGCTCTGGCTCCCCTTCTAAGAAATTAACATATGAGAACTACTCGCTGGGCTTCTGAGCCCCTTTTCCTGTTGCTGTTCTTTTGTCATGTTGCCAATAAAGTTGATTGTTGTTGAAGTTGGTCCAAGGACTCTTGGGACACGTAGTTTTTGCTCTATATTTGGAGGGTCTAGGGGCTTGGAAGTAAGTGGAAAGGTGGGGTTGGAGTCTCAGCAGCTCCCTCCAGGGCAGCAGAAGGGAGGGAAGGCTAATGGGACCTGGAAAGGGGCTGCAGTTATCCGGGGCTGAGAGGGGTAGGGTGAGAATACTGAACGATCAAATTCCTATCTTTGTGTATCCATTATTTAGTATCATTACCACAGGGGGTGAGGGCGGTAAGATGCCTGCCCTTCTCTATGCCCAGGAAATGGGTACCAACCATAGCAAGAGAGGGTGTCAGTCAGAGGAGGATTCTCCGCAAAGAAGAAACGGGTCGCATAGGATGGGGATATGTTGAGGCAGGGCAATGTTTTTCTCAGGAGAATCCGGAGGCATCTGTTTTTGGTGACATGTCAAGGTCCCTGGCAGGAACAGTCCTGTGTCTGTGTGCACACGTACATGCACGCACTGCACAAACACTGGCTGTGTCTGTCTCTGGCTATTCCTGGTGCCAGTGTGCAGGGTGCCAGCAGGCAGGCATGTGTGCTCCATGTATGTGGGTAGGGGCCATCCTTCTCCTGGGAGGGAACTCCTCCTCTCTATTCCTTTCCTGCCCTGGGGGCGGGGGCTGGCTGTGAAAGAGACAGGGAGAGGGTGGGGTATAGGTTAGTGGGAGTTGGGAGCCTGAGAAGGAGACTCCAAGTGTGACAGAAAGGGCCTTTGAAAGGACAGCAGGGCTCTGTGATCTCGCCCAGGTCCCTTCCTTAGCCAATCTCCTAGGCTTGGACAAGATTTCTAAGCACTCAGTGTCCTTGAGAATTATGAGGGAACAAAGTAAGACTTCCTGAAGCACCGCCCAGGCATCTGAACTAGTAGGAAATGAGTAGATGCTCTCTTTTCTTTCTTGCACTTATCCCAAATCCTAGCTCTCAAGGACACCTGGTGCCTTTGCCTGTGATTTATTTCCAAACCAATCATGCCAAGGATCTGGTAGCTGTGACCTCCCCACCCCACCCCCTGACACTCCGTGCTCCCCAGATCAGATCTTCTGACCGGTTTTTGCCCTCTCATGTCAGTTGAGGTTATTAGCTCCTGCCAAACCTGGAGCTTTTTGCCTGCACACTTGGGTAACGCAGCAGGAGGGGCTGAGGTTAGACTGCAGGTAAAATTTCAGGCTTGGTAGATGGATTTCTGAAGATTAGAGAAAAGCAGGCTCAAGTCCCAGCTCTCTTTGTCCTTTGGCTCCTCAGCGCTGCCTCATCCCTCGCCTCTGCCCCCAGACCCTGAACCAGCTGCCCTCCCCCAACACACACCTACACCTGCCTCCTCTAACACCAAACAGATGCAGGTGTCAGGTAGTGAGACCTGTTTGTGCCAATGGAAGGCAGTTCTGCTTGAAACCTCATCCCTAACCCCCAACAGCCCACACTCAGGCCCTTTTCCCGGGTCTGAGGTTACCTTTGCCCTTTGCCGGTCCCCTGCCTGCAGGCAGAGCAGCCTTTCTCCTGAGCCCAGGGACCGCTACCCAAGCTCCTCCCTCTCCACTCTCCTCATCCTCAGGAGCTCTGAAGTCTCTCCCGTCCCACTTCGGAGGTCTGGAGATGTGGTTCCCCAGGCCAGGGAGAGGGTGGAGAGGCAGGTACCTAACCCCCACCCACACGGGAAGCTGAAGTTACAGGGAGAGAGATTGTGCATCTTTCCTTTCCCTTCCCAGCTGGACCTTATTCTACCAAACAGTTGGATCAACAGAATGAACATTGTCTCAGCCCATCCTGAGAGGCCACAGTGTTTTTTCAGGTGGGGAGGCCCAGCAGAGCCCTGGCAGCCAGTTGGGGGAAGTAAAGAACTGACCTTGCGGGAGTGGATATTCTTTAGGAAGAGGGATATCTAGGCAAAGGGACGGAGCACACAAAGGAGATGAGGAAACGAGCAAATATTTGGCAAACGGGCTGTAGTAGTGACCAAGGTGGTCGCCCTCTCCGCTCACGCTCACTCTCCCTGAGACGCACACCCGCTCACACACTCTCACCCGCTGCCGCCGCCTCTGCCAGGCCGCCCTGAGCTAAAAATAGTGCAGGCCAAGAGGCTGGGCCCCGGCCCTGGACTCCCACCCCGTGAGCCAAGGCCAGCACCGGGCTTCTCCCCTGCCGATTGCTCAACTTGAACCCCAGCCCTTACGGCCCCTGCCTGTGCCTTCCCAGTGCCATCCTCTTTATGCCACCCCCACTCCCTGCTCCGAAAGGCAGTAGTTGGGGAAAAGGACCCACGTGTCCAGACTTGCAGAAAGGGGAGCCTCAGCCCGCAGACTGGCCGGACCGCCTCTCCTCCCAAAGCCCCAGCCCTCGCAGTGCTCCCCAGCCCCGGCTTGTCCTCAGTCTCTGGGACGCAGCGGGGTCGCCCCTGGTCAGGAGACGCCCAGGAGGGCGATTTCCCTTCTTTCCACCGCTACCGCACCAGGCTCCCTCCATTTCCTGCCCTCTCCGCTCACCCCTCCCGCGCTGCTGCGAGTACCCTTCAGCTCCCCCACGGAGCGCTGAAACTCCGGCGGGGATGCCCGGGTGGAGGACGCAGGAGTGGCGAAGGAGGGAGGGGTCGTGTCCTGAGGCAGCCCCCTCCCCCAGGGCTGGGGAGGCAGGGAGCGACCCTCGCGGGGACGAGCTTCGAGTGGAGGCGCTCGTCCTTCCGTCCGTCTCGAAGAAGCACAGACAGGGACATGTGGCTCCGACGGTGGGGGAGGGAAGAGCAGACCCCCAAGCTGGGCGCGTCCGCCTTCGGTGGCGCGCTGCTAGGGGAGGACCAGGCGGGGATCTCGGATCCTACAGTCCAGGGATCCTCGTCCTTGGCTGGGCAAGTCCCCCGCCGCCCCGCCCTGCTCCGCACCTGCTCCGCCGCCTCCGGGTCAAGGTGCGGCTCCAGCAGCGGGACCGTGAACTGGATCTTCCGGGGGCTGTTGTCCGGCTCCATAGCTGGGCGGCGGCCGCGGGCCCGCGCTGCAGCGGGCGGGAAGGCGGCGGGACTCGGGGCTGGGGCGGCCGCGCTGCCTCTCCGCTCCGCTCCGTTCGGTCCCCGGCCCCAGCCCAGCGCGCTGAGCTCCGGGCTCGCGGCTCCGCGCTCCCAGCTCGCGGCCCCCGGGACTCTGCGGCCGCCTATTGGCTCCCCACCCGCCCCTCAGGCCCCCCTCCCTCCCCCAGCCCTGAGCCTTAACCCCGTCGTGGCTGCGCCGCCGGCTGCCGGGGTCTCCACCCCGCGGGCGGGCGATCGGGGCGTGGCGGGTGCCAGCCGCGGCGGCCGGCTCGGCCGGCAGGCAGGTGTCTTCGGAGTTCGGGGCGGGGCGGGGTGCGGGGAGCGGCTCCCGAGAACTTCTCCCAGCCCGGGCAGGTTTTAGGGGCTGGGACTGCGGATGGGGCACTGCGGGAAGGGAGGCAACAAACGCGGAAGGAAGATTTCATTTATGATATTAAAAGGGGGTTGTCTCATGGAGAAAAGAAGGAAAGGGGATTTGGGCACGCAGCAGGAAGGAATAAGGCTAGATAGGGAGAAGGACTTTCCCTTGAGAAGAACACACTAGAGCGGAGATGGCAACCTGGAGGGGAGCTGTGAGGTCTGGGCACCAGACCGGTGTTCCGCGGGCGGCAGGGACGGGAACGGGAGACCTCAGAGGGGCTCCTGAGGCCAGAGCCTCTCCTTAAAGTGCTGCCGGCGGTGGGTGGAGGACTCGGAGAGAGAGGACCATCTGGGACTCAGCAGAAGGCGTAATGGGGATGGCGAGCCAATAATGCTTGTGAAATAGATTTCTTTTTCTGCTTGCTAAATTATGGGATGGGAAAGCAGGTGAAAGGCCTGCAAGAGGAGGATGCTGGGGAAGGAAGAGAAAAACTCCTTTGGTGGGGTGGCTTGTTTTTACAGATGGCCTGGGTTTCCAATGTCACTCACTACTGGCAGAATAATGAAATGACCTACTGTAACTGAAGGAATGGAAGTTAGACTGTGAGAAGAACTTACTGGTTTGGTGTAGGACCAAAATGTCAATCAATACTAGAGAGTAAAGGAGATAGAATATTCGCAGGAGCTGTGGGCACAGTGGCAGGGGCAGGGGGGCCACTGGATAGGTAGAGAGGTGCAGGGGTGCTGGGGAGGGGCAGGCTGGACATTCTAGGGGGAAGAGGACTGGGGGTGGAGGAGACAAGGGAGAGGGGGTTCTGAGGGAGGGGCCCAGTAGGGACCAGGGCCAGAGATCTGTTTCTTTTGCTTTAAACAGAGCACCTGGAAAGTTCCATACAGCTCAATGCCTGCTTCTCTGGGGACCCTGTGGTCATCCTCTCCTGTAAAGGATCAGCCTCAACCCTCAGTTGCCTCCTCTCCCAGGCAGCCCTTCGTTGGCCTGGATTTCACATGGTCCCTTTCCCTGTTACCTCCCAAAATAACCTCCTCTGCTCTGCTCCCACCAGCTGTATCACTTTACACATGCCAGGCCCATCTCAGTTTTCTCAGGGCAATGCTGGAGTTACAGGGACCCAGTGGGCCAGCCAGACCTCCGTTTGCTGTTAACTGGCCCTGTTTTTCTGTCATTTGGACTCCGGGGCCCCCTACACCCAGGCTGTATTTGCAGGGTTCCCTTGCTCTCTCTTCGATGTGGCAGGGCCAGCCTGGGAAACAGCTGATCGGAGTCCTTAGCCCCTCTTCAGGTCATTTGCTACCCACCCCCTAGACGGGACAGGAGAGGGAAGGGTGTGAGGGCAAGATGCCAAGAAAAGGATGGGGCGGGGGTGCAAGGGCCCAATAGGCCTCGGTGTCTGCTCTGACTTCTCCACTCACCCATCTCCTAAACACGCACACAGAGCAGGGTCCAAGGTGCCCTTTAAATAGCCGACTTGTCCCTCGCCCGCCCCTTTCCATCAGGACCCTGGGACTTGAAGCCAGAATTCCCACACCCCTATCTCTGGGGCCTCAAACTCTCCTTTCTGAGCCTCGATTTCCTCATTTGTGCAATGGGCAGAAGGGTCCCTACCTGATGGGGTTGAGTATTGTATAAGGTGAGGTATCTGGCACAGAGAGCCCTCAATGAATGGATAAGCGCTGTTTTCCTTGTCTTATCTCCTTGAAGGACAGCAGACTTAGGAGAATGACCTCACCAGTCTCTCATAAGACCTTCTACCTCCCCCCACCCCCAACCTCAGTCATCCAGTTTGTCTAGGCTTCTTTCATAGTCCCTTTTTCCTCTCAAATTCCGTCTGGTCATGGAAATTCCTCCCCAAATCTCATACCACTCTTCACATTGTTTTCTCAAGCCCTGGAGTCTCAGACCCTTCGGCCCAAAAGCTGTAGGTATGAAGAGGGGTCCAGAGAGCTCAGTGGGCCTTGGAGAGATGTCTGATGGGGGCCTGTGTGGAAAGAGGGGTCCCAGGAGCAGCTGGTGCTGGGGTGGAAGCAGAGGAGGAGCGAGCAGGCAGAGGGAGGAGAGACAGTTCCTGGTGCTGGCTTCTGGCGGAGGCTGGGGTGGGCGGTGAAGTGTTTATGGGTAGTGGGGAGGTGGTGTATGACTGGCTTGCAGCCTCGGGTGCCGGGGTCTCCACGTGAGCTGTCATGTGAAGGTGTGAGGGTGACGTTTTGACTTTTTTTTATGCCCAGAGCTGGGTGAGTGATTGAGCGTCTGCTGGGCTTGTGGGTGGAAGAAGGTGTGGGTGGCTCACCGACAGGGCTGGGGGGTGGCGGAGCACCTCACGCCCATTGCTGGAGCCATTCTTAGACCGAGTGAGGATGGAGCCTCCTGTCCCAGTCCCCTCCCCCAGCTTGCATGTGTCTGTGCAAAGTGTGCTCATGAGTGCAAGGGCAGTCACAGCCGCTGCTGGAGGAGCAGTAGCTCTTCCACATGGCACACTTCTGGGTCGATGAAATATTTAAGGTTACAGAAATATGACTTAGTGATGCAGTCACTTAAGGGCTCCCACCTGTCCCTTGGAGCTGGACTCTGGGTTAATAGGCTGCTCTTTGTTGCTCTCAGCACTTTCTGCTTTTATTTATCTATCCTCTTCACCCCCCATGAACCTTCTCATGCCTTCTCTTGCATTATCACTAATCTTTACAACCGACCAGGAAGGAGGGCAGGTGGTATGATCTTTATTTTGCTTTTCAAGGGCAGAGTCCTGCAGAGAGGTTATGCTGGGATGGGCTGCCTGGATTGGGATTTGGGAGGCCAGAGTTCAATTTCTCCCTCTGCTACCGACTGTCTGGGGCCCTCTGAGGCAATTGCTCCCTCTCATCCGCAGCACACACACACTGGCCTCAGTTTCCTCATCTGTAAAAGGAGGGGATCAGGTGACTGCACAGGTTTCTTCCTGTTCTAATATATTGTCATTCTGAGTGGGGTGCTCCATCGACATAGGCAGGAGGTCTGAGAACCCCAGGGGACTGGGCCCTTACCTCTACCTTTGCATTTCTGCCTGCCTGGCCCGCGTGGCAGGGGTAAACCCATGCTTGTTGACTACGACATGCATGCACACTTTTCTACATACATAGCTCCAAGGGGGTGAGGCTAAGGGCTGATTTTATACACCCAAAGGAGCAGTGGTCCATCCAAGTGGTCCCCCTTGGAAGTCATATGCTCATACCAGTTTGCTGCAGTGTACCCAACATTCCTGGAAACTCTTCTGTAGTCATTGCAGAGCTTGTGGCATTTGCTCTGAGAGCCCTCATGGGGAAATGAAACTTTGTCCCCAGAGCGCCTTGGTTCTTCTGAAAATGAGTGAGAGTCTGTAGGGGTTATGCTGAGTGAAGAAGGAAGGAGGCCAGGTGAGGAGTGGAACTCGATCTGGAACACAGGTGTGGGTACCCCGTGGTGAGGGTCTGTGTCCCCTGGGACTCCAAAGCCCATCTAGAAGTTCTCTCTGCACGAGAAGTTTCCAGAGCTCCTTGCGAACCCCGGCAGCACCGTTAGAGCAGATGTGTGGCCTCTCAGGGGCTGACTTGGAAGGCCCAGCCTCCTCCAACTGTGTACGGCCTGGTTTGCCAGTGAAAAGGCCCATCGTGGCAATCCTGCCAGGCTTGGGTGTGCACCCCCTGCATCTGGCACTCTCGGGAATGGGTCCAGAGCTGGTGATTCAAACAGGGGGATGCTCATTTCCAAAGTGCTTTGCCTCCTTTTGAACCATAAACTGGTAGAGGCAGAAGAGACGTAAAGCCGCTGCTCCCGGGACCCCTCTTTCCACACAGGCCCCTATCAGCCATCTCTCCAAGGCCTGAGCTCTCTGGACCCCTCTTTGGACCTACAGCTTTCAGGCTAAAGGGTCTGAGACTCTGGGGCTTGAGAGAGCAACATGAAGAGTGGTGTGAGACTTCGGGAAAAATTTCCATGACCAGACGGAATTTGAGAGGAAAAGGGGACTATGAAAGAGTCCTAGGCAAACTGGATGACTGGGGTTGGGGGTGGGGGGAGGTAGAAGGTCTTATGAGAGACTGGTGAGGTCATTCTCCTAAGTCTGCTGTCCTTTGAGGAGATAACAAGACAAGGAGATAACAAGACGAGGAGATAATAAGACAAAGAAAACAGTGCTTATCCATTCATTGAGGGCTCTTTGTGCCAGATACCTTGGACTCAGCCAATCCACTCCCTTCGAGAGGGGAAACTGAGTTGAAGGGAGAGAAAGCAGCTCTCCCAAGGACCAGAACCCATGTTAACACTTTCCCACTGGCTTTGGTGGCCAAGGCAGGGGCAATGGCTGAACTGAAGCAGGTGCCTGGACCAGATGGCCTCTTGAGATGCATTTTTAACCCTATGATCATCAACGGTCTAGGATACCCAATCCCTAGCTAGCCTCCAGCTAGCTCCTTCCACCTTCAACTCTTTAAGAGGTTGAATGTACTCTTATCAATTATTTAAAAAGTGGAAGTACTATAAGAATGAGGCGCATCGAAGAAGGAGGAAGGAAGGGCCTGTGACAGGTCAGATGCACACTGCCCCCCTCATCCAGCTCCTTCCAGGAGGGTGATTAAATACCCAGCCTCTGGAACGGTCTGCCTGGGTTCAAATCCCAACTCTGCGACTGAGTAGCTCTATGACCTTGGGGACGTCACTTAACCTCTCTGAGCCTCGGTTTCCTCACCTGTAAATGACAGGCATATCTATTATTATAGTGATGGGTGGGATGGTATAATGTCCATAAGAACCTAGCTCAGTGCCTAGCACCCATTAAACACTTGGAAAACGGACATTAGTAGGGAGGACTTCATCTTAGCAAATGTTTCTTTTGACTCTGGAAAAATCAAGGATGAAGAAATGGGGATTTCAAAGCTTTCAGAATTGGGGGCAGACACCCCTGCCCCTTCTCAGCCAGATTCTGCTCCTCCCCACCCTTGTCTGAGCAGCTGTTCTCGATGTCCAGCTGTATCCTCATCAGCACGGATGATCACCCTGCCCTGCTAATTAACACCCGCCCTGTTAATGATTAAATCTAATGACTTTGACTTGGGGGTGGGATGGAAAATTCCCCAGCCACAGGACAGGATGAGGGTAGGTTACCAGGAGTGGGAGCAAAGGGCCCCGGGGCTCTGGACGTGTTGTCGATGGTAGGCTGCTGGGGGAGCAGATGCTGGGTTTTCTCCCCAGGCTGCTCAGCAGGGGAGTGTGGGTGGAGGGGGGTCATTTGAAAGTTACAGCTCACCCTCCTCCCAGGCTTGGCAGAGGGCACTGGGCCCCAGCCCAAACCTTGGCATTCCTCTTGCCAGGGTTCGGCCATTGACTGCTGCTGGGGCTGGAAGGACAGGGCTGAGAAGGTGTATCAGTTTCCTCTGGCTGCTGCAACAAAGTGTCTCGACTGGGTGGCTTCGATAACAGGAATTTATTCTCTCCTGGGCGCCTTCCTGGCCTCCCAGAGCTTTGCTGTCTCTCTCAGTTCTGGAGGCCAGGAGTCTGAGGTTAAGGTGTCAGCAGTGCTGTGCGACTTCTGAAGGCTCTAGTGGGGGGGCATCTGCCCTGCCGCTCTCAGCCCCCGGCGGCCCCCGGCAGCCCCCCGGCGTTCTTTGGTTCGTGGCCGCGTAACTGCGGTCTCTGCCTCTGTCTTCACAGGTGTCCTCCCTCTCCTCTTCTGATAAGTTGTCAGTCATTGGATTTAGGGCCCACCCTAAATCCAGGATAATTTCAGCTCAAGATATTTAATTAATTACATTGACAAAGACCTTATTTCCAAATAAGGCCATTTTTTTTGAGGTCCTGGGTGGACATGAATTGTTTGGAGAGACTATTGGACCCACTACAGACAGTGAGAGTGCCTGAGAAGTCAGGGGGAGGGTGAGCACTGGAGCTGGCTGGTGAGGCCAGGGCCGTGTCTCCCCTCCCCCAAGAAGTGAGGCAGTGCTCAGGACCCTGGGTGGGTGGGACTGGGTCTCCAGAGGCCTCTAAAGAGAGGCTAGTGATGGTAAAGAGATGAAGGAATGGGACCGAGGGTGTTCTAGGTTGGGGGAAAGACGGCCGAGGGAACTTGGAAAGGGAAATCCTGGGTCCTTGTAATTTATTTAGTTCAGTCGGAGGGAAAAGTACAACCTGCATTATATTATATATTGCACCTATTATTGTATGTGTTCTATATTGTATATTATACACTATATGACAACCACAATTTGCCGTATAATAAAAAAATTAAGTTGCATTTTGGTTACATGATGTTTGGGGTTACGAGACAATCTTTTATACTTTATTGGGCCAGCAGTCAGGGGTAGTTTTTTCCCTTGCTCCTGGGTAAAAACCCAGGAAAACCTTTTAACTATTCTGCTCACTCTCAGGTGAGAGACCGACTCAACTCAGTAATTAGAATGACCAGGCCAATACAGGAATCAAAACAAACGACTCGACGCCACTCGCCCACAGCCTGCGGCTCCTGCTGCAGTTGGAGCCGTGGAGAGGGGCGTGGTGTTCTCCCTGCCCCCTGCTGCCCGGCCCTGACGGTCACCCACTCTGCTTAGATGCTGCTTCTGAGTGAGGAGTGTTGGTGGGGAGATTGAGTGGGTGGTGTAGAGCGGACAGGAGGCCTCGGTGAGTTTTCACATCAGTTGGCACTCAGCCGCCTCCTCCCTCAACTAGCAGTACCCCTTCCTTCCTCTCTGATGTCCTCTGCTAACTACTGTCTCATGGGCCCCTTCCTGGCCCCTCAGAGCTTTGCTGTCATCCCCATTCACCTGCGTTTCTTTGTCCCAGAAACCCGAGCCTCCTCCTCCAGCTGCTGGGGACCCTTTGTCCCCTGAGACAGCCCCACTGGACAACACCCGAGATGGGTGCGTGGGGATATACTTGTTTCTCTCCCAGGACATATAGCTAGTTCTTTCTTTGCCAGGCAAGTGCTGGCAGCCCAGGGCGTTCCGGAATACCGGCTCTGCCAGCCTGCCCACATAGCCCTTCCTGGGTCCTTCTCTCTCTTTCCAAACTTAGCACCTTAGCAGGCCACTCTGCCCCTGACTCTAAGGACCATGCAAGCTTCCAGTAGGTTTGCTATAACGGGGTAGTGCCCTCTCCCCTTTCTTGGGAGAAAGCGGATGGCGCTCACAGCACAGCTGTATCCACACGTTTCCTCCTCATAAAGTCTTCCCTTCTCTCCATACTATGCTGCCTTTTTATATCCTCAATCTGGCTGAGGGGGTTAGAAACGAGTTCTTAAAAATTTCCTCTGAAATGCTTCATAGGATGACTTGGCACCTTTGAAATTTCATCTGTTGTACCTTGGTGCTTAGTGGAAATTCTAATTTTAGTATTCTGCTATGTAAGCATCTGGGACAGTTAAAATTGTGCCAGGAGAGAGGGGCATCAGGCTCTAAATCCATATGGTCGACTTCTCTGTCAGGGAGCAGGACAGGGAGCAAATGGCCCTGAGGCGGAATGGTCACCAGAGGGCAGCAGATCCTGCTTCAAATCCTTTCCTTCCTTGGACTCATTGGAACTAAATTATACAGAGACCAGCTGGTGCCCAGGTGCTGGGCCGTGAGGAGGACCTCAGCTCTCCTCTTACATCCCCTGGCTCCCTAATGTTGGCCTGGCTTTCTGACTTTCTGCAGTCTAGCCACTGTTCTTCCATTTGCAGTGTCAAAAATGTTAGCCTGCATTTGACAGTAACAGCCACTTATTGAACTAAACATCTATGTTGTAATGGGCTTGGCAATTAAAGCTACACTTCCTGCGCTGGACAAGCACAGCCAGGGAGGGAAGTCTGTGAACAGACACAATGAATGCATAATAGCAACAGCTGTCGAAGAGGCAGAACTCAGGGCTTTGTACTGAACCCTTTGTATTAGAAACAGAGAGCAGGCTGGTGGCTGCCAGGCTTCCCTTTGTATTAGAAACAGAGAGGGGACGTGGGTAAAGGTGTTCAAAAGATACAAACTTGCAGTCATAAGTGAAATAAGTCCTGGGGATGTAATGTACAGCCCCTGACTACAGTCAACAAGGTTACCTTGTCTATTTGAAAGTTTCTAAGAGAGTTGATCTTAAAGGTTCTCAACCCCGCTGCTGCCTGCACCCCCCCACCCCACAAATTTGTAACTGTGAGGTGATGGATGCGCTAACTAAACTAATTTTGGTAATCATTTCACAATACACACATATATCTGATCATCATGTAGCACACCTTAAACTCATACAATGTTATATGTCAACTATATCTTGATAAAGCTGAAAAAGAAAGAAAGAAGGGCTTTGGGAGCACTGAGGAAGGGGCAGGAACTGGAGAAGGCTTCATGCAGGATGGAGAATTGGTGAGTTTTTTTAAGGATAGTAGGATTTTGGGGAAGAAGAGGTGTGAGAATAAGGGGGAGGTAGACTGACAATTCCCGGGAACAAGAACGTTGACAGATGACAAAGAAGGTGGAGGGTAGC
>PVJI01029808.1:0-14898 GCA_004026765.1 Micronycteris hirsuta
ACCAATTCAAAAGAACCTATGCACTCCAATGTTCATAGCAGCACAATTCACAATAGCCAAGTGCTGGAAACAACCTAAGTGCCCATCTACAAATGAATGGATCGAGAAACTATGGTACATCTACACAGTGGAATTCTACGCAGCAGAAAGGAAGAAGGAGCTTATACCCTTTGCAACAGCATGAATGGAACTGGAGAGCATTATGCTAAGTGAAGTAAGCCAGGCGGTGAGGGACAGATACCATATGATCTCACCTTTGACTGGATCATAATCAACAAAAGCAGAAAGCAAGCAGAACATAACCAGAGACATTGAAATTAAGAACAGTCTAATAATAGCCAGGGGGGAGCGGGGAGGGGACAAAGGGGAGAACGGTTTTCAGGAATCACTATGGAGGGCACGTGGACAGAACCAAGGGGGAGGAGGAAGGCTGTAATTGAACAACAATAAAGTAATTATTTAAAAAAATTAAAAAAATAAATAAAATAAAATATAAAAAAAAGATTTAGAGGCCTAAATTCACAGTGAAGAGAAAGAATATATGAGCTAGTATCTACAATCCTTGGAGATGGAACCGTTTAAGTATAAAGATAATATAAATATAAAAATGCATAGCCTTACTTGCAATAAAAGGAAATGCAAATTAAAGTAACCTGAAGGTATCACAGAAGAAAAAAAAAGGAGTCAAATGATAAAAATCCAGCTGGGGTGCCACAGCTTCTTATGAGGTTTGAGTTTAGACTTTTTTCAATGGCTTTTTGAAGAGGCTAAGTCATGTTCAACCATCCCCAAAGTACTTGTCTAAATTCTATACTAGCAAAAGGCAATCAAATTTTTGACTCATGTTCATTATAAAGAGTATATCAGCATTAAGTTAAATGTACAATTACATCCTGGCTGGTGTGGCTCAGTGGATTGAGCACCGGCCTGCGAACCAAAGGGTTGCCAGTTCGATTCCCAGTCAGGGCACATGCCTGGGTTGTGGGCCAGGTCCCCACTGGGGGCCACATAAGAGGTAACCACACATTGATATTTCTCTCCCTTTCTCCCTCCCTCCCCCTCTCTCTAAAAATAAATAAAATCTTTTTTAAAATGTACAATTACAACAGCTATATATCTCTGTGACAAACATACACTTCAGAATAACTTAACATGTGTTATAAGGTTTTACCCCTTTATAGGACCTGGCTCATAATTTCAATATTTTTAAATGATTAATCTAGGGACAAATATATCTTTTATGACCTACTATTGGTAATATTTAATTTATGGAATGCTTATCACAAATGTAATTGTTGATTATTTCCTACTGAAAAAACATGACTTGCTCTTATCACCTATTTTATGACAGTTTCCAGTAACAATTGGAGAAATCAGGGTCTGCTCATTTAGTAAAGGAAGAATGCTAGGTTAAATCCTTCTAGTGCAAATAATCTTACCCAAAATTATGTTTTCTAAGTTGACATTTTCAGATTAAAATAAAAGACATCAGAAAATATTTAACTTTATTCTTTCATCCTAACATTGCATTGAGGAGCACTTATACTTCATTACAATGCCATTTAGACAATGACCAGGTTATGCCTTTCAAAGAGCTTCAAAACATGTTTACAGAAGGAATGTCTTGTACCATATAAGGATTATTTCCAATTTAGGATTCACTGAGTCAATAAACTGCCAAGACAGATACTTATTAGATACATGCCCCAATAGGTTAATGGAAGCAAAAAGAGACTAGGGTGTTAATTAGGCCACATGAAAGAAATATTGATATGCCAAGAATTAAAAAGCATTCTATTTTTTCATTTTAAATGGGGATTTTATTATTTTTTTATTGTTCAATTACAGCTGTTCCAATTCTTCCCCTGTGGCTCTCCCCCACCCTGCCCACCCACCTCTCCCACAGTCAATCTCCACCCCATTGGCCATGTCCATGGATCCTTTATACATGCTCCTTGATTAGACCATTCCCCTTCTTTCCCCCATTACCCCTGTTCTCCCGGTCACTGTCAGTTTTTTCCTTATTTCCATGTCTCTGGTTCTATTTTGCTCATTTGTTTTGTTCTTAAGGAGTACTTCATTCAATGTAGTAGTTTAGCTTTGAGGTCACCAGGAATTTGTCCATCTGTGAATTCCAACTGTCTCCTGTGAAGTGAACCCAGGAAAGGAACAAGTAAGCATTCACTGTTCCCAAAGACCAACTAAAACCATTGGCTAGCGGGTTGTTTCGGGCTGGGCCTAGTGCAGGGTGTATATGCATATTCTCAGATCTGTAACTGCAGGGAACATAAGTGACTGACAGGCACGGCTGCTGAGCTCAGAAATCCAACACTGCTGCAGCTGAAATTCACTATCACTGTGTTTTCATGAAGGCCACACTTCCCACGGGCTGCTCTCAGCCAGTATGTGAATGTGGCATAAATATTAAGACAGGCCATTCCTACAAGAAACAGAACTCCCCTAACAGGTGACTTTCTGTCAGGGATACTGTCAGGGAAGAACCCCAAGCTGAAAAAGGATAGCAGAGTAGTCCTGACACTACTTCACAGGTGTAGATAGTAGACAGTAAGACCTAATGGATTAGAACAAGACAATATATTACAACAAAGGAAACGGCACGAGTATCAGTGTAGTTTTGCCAGTTCCCCTGCTCTCAAGTCCCACAGGGCCATGCAACAGGCTCAGATGGATGCTACCCATGCAGTGGGATGTATCACACAGCTGAGCAATCTGGGGTCAAGGGCCTGGGGCTTTTTCAGCAATGAGCAAACAAACCTAATGCCCCTCCTCTGGGAAGCGAACAGTTAAATGTTAGTCACACTGTGGTCACCTTGCCCTACAGAAATGGCTCAGTATCAGGAGACAGATAAGCTTTGCTTTAAAGACCGTGACCAAGAATGCACAGGGATTCTCAGGGTCCATGGTGGGCTGTCTCTCCCAAGTGATACATCTGCTTTGCCAAAAATATTCTTAGAATGGCACCACATAGTCTAAGACTTCCTATTAACTGTTTCTTCTTTCCCCCTCCTCCACATGGGTTAAACTTTCATCTAGTCTGACAGCTAGCTCTCCCTGACTACTCTGGCTCCCTCCTCATTTTCCCTCACAGGTATTTTCCCTAATAAATCTCTTATATATCTAATCCCATCTTGGCATCTGCTTCTCGGAGAACCCAAACTAATACAAATGGTGCCAGTGTGGTCCAAGAAAACGGGCTGTGATGAGATGGGGTTCTGAGACTACTTCAGTCATTGTCTGGTGAGCAAAATGGTCACTGTCCTGAGGGGAGAGTGGGGCATGGATAGTCCCAGGTATAGGGTAGTAATCCAACTGCTAAAGATTTCTCTGGAGATGATATGGAAAAACTGAGAATGGCCTTGCAAAAAAGTGGTGATTCAGACTTTTGAAAAATGTAGGAGGGATAACATATACAGAGACAAGGAGATGGCTGGATACTGGCCAGCAGCAGGGTAATGATAAATGGATGACAGTTAATAAGTAGTTAAAGACTAAGTGTGAGAGCCAGAGGGCTTTCATGGAGTTTACAAAGAGGCCCTTACTTCCTATGGTGAAGGCGCAACAATGAGAGGACATAAGAGAGTTGTAAAACTCCAAGGAGATACTCAATATTTAAAAAGGCTACAGGTCTGCTTTGCTGAAGTCAGGACATGACTTCCTGTGGTTGGAAAATCCTGGGACCCTGAAACATGAGGTGGGAACATCTGGCCAGACTTCCCTAATGGCTTTGGCTCTGCAGACACCCCCACCCAGCTCTCAGTTCACGAGGGCCACTCTTCCCTAGTAAGAGCCAGCACTTGCCCTGTGCTGGTAGATGCTACAGAGGCTCCCCCTCCCACAAGCAACTGATGTCCCTCTTCTTGTTATTAGGCTGATAACTAGGGGTTAAATCCCAGCATAGTATGGCTGGGGAACTGTCTGGGCCTAACAAAGAATATATGCCAAAGAGTTGCAACAATTAGCTGACAGGAATATATAGATTGCCAGGAAGCACTGGGTTTCAATTTTGAGGGGGATATATCAACAGAGCCAAGAAACCAAGAACTCATAGACTAGGAACACTTCCTCCAAACAGAGGATTTAATGTCCTAGCAACAACCAGGGTGGGTGGCAACTGTCTACAAAGGTGGCTTTTACAGGCCCAGAGAAAATGATGACCACCACTGAGCAAAGGAGAACTGTCTGAGTTGTCCTTACAAATTGCACAAAAAAAAAAAAAAAGGAATGAATGAAAAGGCAGATGGAAGTGGGCATGCTACAATGGATAAGTTATAAGGTCAAAAACCCCGCCAAAGAGTACTGCTCCACAGCGGGGCCCAAGGGGCACCAGCATCACTACATCCAGGCCAGGGATGGCAGTAAGAGATGATCACAGAGCTGGGACCCCAGAGTAATAGTCACACCAGGTAGAGGCGCTTATTCACTAGAAGCCAGGAGGCCACAAATACCAAAACAAACCATAACGTCTGAAGGCAAGCCAAGTGGGCTTTACCCACAGAGAGCTGTGGAGATGGCAAATGGACTGTGGTGTCCTTAGGAACAATACAGACATACAGCCAACAAGAATATTGCTGAAGCTCTACAAGCTGAAAACAAGAGTAGAGGAGCAGGGGAGTTGAGGAAGGTTTCCCAAATAAAAAGTTCTAATTCTTTGCTCAATTTCCAGACTTCAGCCCATACTCAGATCTGGAAGAGATAGCTGGGTCCCTAGGAGGAAGAGCAATGGAGTAGGTGATGATTCCCCTAGTACTTCTCAAAGGGACCTATAGCCACTCACTTGGCTATGTGCACACTGGGGAAAGGACAGCCAGACATTTCAGGTATACTGGACTCAAGATCAAAGCTGACATTGATACCTAGGCACCTGAGGCTTCATCACGGCCCTTATTAGACTAGGGGCTTTGAGAGCCAAGTAATAACTAGAGTGCTGGCTAAGACAGGACTCACAGTGGGCCTGCAGACCTGCCCAGTGGTGGTTTCCAAGTCCTTAAGTGTGTAACTGCAATTGAGTTGATGGTTGAAAATAAGCCCCATGTGGGTCCATGGCCTGCTGGGTAAGAGCTGTCACAATGAGGAAAGCTAAGTGGAAACCTCTAAAACGGCCTCCCTACCATCATCAATGAGAATAAATTGTAATTTCTTTTCTGTGTCAAGTTGGGACTATAGCACCCAATTAGTCAATCAAACACTAACTCGGGTATTGCTGTAAAGGTATTTTGTAGATGTTGTTAACATCTACAATTAGTTGATTCTAAGGAAAGATTAGCCTCCATAATTTGGGTGGGTCTCATCCAACCAGCTGAAGGCCTTAAGAGCAAAATTGAGATTTCCCTGAAGAAATTCTGCCTGTTGACTGCGGTGTCAGCTCCTGCCCAAGTTACCAGCCTGCCTTATAAATATTAGATTTGCTTAACCAGCCCCCACAACTGCATAAGACATACATGTTCCTTGCCATATGTAATAACATCCCAGGGGAGATGGAGCAGATCAGTGGCACTACTGAAAACCTAAAAGATATGGAGTGATAGCCTCCATCATATATTTGGTAGTTCCTGTATGATCAGATTAAGGATAAGCTTGAGCTTGGTTTACAGACAGGTCAGCTCAGTATGTGGGTGCAATGAAGATGAATAGTGTCTGCATTAAAGCCACATTCTGGGGTGGAAAAGGAAAATTTTTTCAATGGACACAACCACAAGCAGTGCACTTGACTTGGTTTAGAAGTGGCCCGATGTGAAACTATTGAATATACAGATTCTTGGGCAATAGTAAATGGTCTACCCATCTTGTTAGCCTGGAAGAAAAAGGGCTGGAAAATCAGACAAGGTCTGGTGTAAAGGCTGTGGACTGACATGTGGGAACAGGCAAAGGGTGAAGATTTCTGCCATCACATAATGACGCCTATCAGAGAGCATCCACCATGGAAGAGGCACTAAACCACCAAGCAGACAAAATGATTCAGCCAGGTGAATGGGCCTTCTTTAATGGCTACCAAACAACTGGCATGATGGACACACAAGCAGAGTGGTCACATGACTGATGAAGGCTCTACAGCAAGAACTCCTGCCTATCAGGGCTGATCTAGCAGGATTCCTGAGGCAACTTTGGCTCAAGGACTCACCATTGGTTTTGCTGAAACATTCTTAGAACTCCACAGCAGTCTAACTTTTCCTACCCAACTTTCTTTCTTTACTTCCCTCTCTTCTCCACAGGTCAGACTACATCAGAGTCTGAGAGCTTTCCCAGACTCCTCCAACTCCCTCTGGGCATCACCTCCGGCCTCCCTGAAGGGGATAAAAAAAAAAAACCTCTTACACATCTAAAAGCCAAACTAACAGATCAGGTAACCTAACTTAGTGTACTCACTATTAAAGTTCTAGTCTTGTTTCAGAGGGTCCAAAATTCAATTTTTATAATTCAGCAGGTGTGTTAAGATCCTGTGAGCTAGTTCCTACCAAACTCCTAAATGACTGATTGCTAAAACAGAAAGACAACACTGTCGAAATGGGAAAGAACTGACAAGAAGACCAGAGAGATATGCAATGGAGTGGACAGGGTGTTCCCATCCCAGCAAGAGCAGCCACGTGAAAAGCAGAGTAAACCCCAAAGTAGCCTGCTATGTCTGGAACATAGAAAGCGAGCTGGCTAGCCAACCCAAATGTCCATCCATGGAAAATGGATAAACAAAATGTAGTATATCCACACAGTGAGAATTTATTCAGCCATAAATAGAAATTAAGTACTGATACATGGATGAACCTTGAAAACATACTAAGCAAAAAAGAGCATACATAAAAGGTCACATATAATTTCATTTATATAAACGGTGCAGAATAGGTAAATTCATAGAAATGGAAAGCACATTGGTGGTTGCCAGGGACGAGGAGGAGGGAATACAGAATAACTGCTTAATGGGTACAGGATTTCATTATGAAGTGATGAAAATGTTTTGGAACCAGATAGGAGTTAAAATAGCTACTTTCATGTCATGTGAAATGTCACTTCAATACAAATAAATAAATAAATAAATTGCAAGAAAAAAATGCAGACATATATATCAACCAAAAAAAGCAAAAAAAAAAGTTTAAATTTTCAAATACAGGAAGGGGTAGGGAGGGATTGAGCTGTTATGAATCATCACATTCACATCGAGCTGTCTAAACCTAGTTAAGCCACATTTCTCTGCTCTATGGGTCTACCTGCCAACTGGAAAGGTCACTGAAAAGGCTCTTAACATCTAGCACAAAGGCTAGAATTCTAGAGTTACCTGGCATTTCCCCTTTCCTGAACATTTCATCATTAATTGGGGTCATAAATTCAAAGGCCACAATTATGAACCCAATTTTAGGATACATACTCTAATAAATACCAAGCATATTCCCAGGGACAATGGATTTTGCTCAAAACTCCAGGACACCTGACTCTTGAAAGTACAGCTCCCTCAATGACTCTAATACTCAAGGAATGGAAGAATGCAGCCTCAGAGATTTTACACACAGAAACAATAAAAGCGTAACTGAATTTGATTCCCTTTTAAAATGTAGTTCATTTTAATTCTATCAAACAGCTGCGCAGGCTGCAGCTTCAGTGATGTTTGCGGTCAGTGGTATTCGAGGGGTCCAGGTCTCGGGAGTGCCGTGCCTTTTTAGGCCTATGGGATTTATCTCGGCTCCTACTTCTACTTCTGTGGCTATGTCCCTCATGCCGGCCAGAATGTGTATCTGAGCTTCGACCTCTGTCCCTATCCCTGTTTTTTTCTTCTCTTTCTTCCCTCCTGCTTGAGGACTTGTGCTCCTGCTTAGGCTTCTCCTTCTTCAGCTCCCTCTCCTGGTCCTCTGCTCCCCCTCGACAGGCTGTCCTGACCTCAGGGGAGCTGAGGTGGTGCTTCCATGCCTCCCTGGACTCTGGCTTGTGACCCCTCTCTGAGTTCTTGCTGCTGTGCTTTTTAGAGCCAGGGTCATCCTTCTCCTTTATTGCCTTGCTTCCGGGAGTTGAAGAGGAGGCTGGCTGCCCTGCCAGTATCTCCCGATCGGTCTTCTCTTTGTGTTTCTTTCTCTTCTTTTTTTCCTTTTTGTCTGGAGGAAGAAAGGGATCCAATCAATAAGAAAAGGAAATGGATCTGTAGTGAAGTGTTTAAACACTCTTAAACTTAATTTGTACTGAGCAGGATTTTTGCAAACTCTTTTCAGCAGAGGATACAACCCCTAAATTCAAACTCTCCTCATTATGTAATGAATACATGTGACTTCAGACATAATAAAAACTGTTAGGTGAAAAGAAAAAAAGTTAAAACTAAATGTTTTAACCCCACCATGACTTCTTAAAAAACAAAGAAAGAAAAGGCAAATGGAGCCCTGGCTGGTGTGGCTTAGTGGATTGAGTGCCGCCTGCAAACCAAACAGTCGCCAGTTCAATTCCCAGCCAGGGCACATGCCTGGGTTGCAGACCAGGTCCCCAGTAGGGGGTGCACGAGAGGCAACCACACACTGATTTTTCTCTCCCTCTCTTTCTTTCTCCCTCCCTTCCCCTCTCTCTAAAAAATAAATACAATCTTTTTTTAAAAAAAAGGTAAATGGAAGAGATGGAGGCTATGCAAAAGGAACGCATCCTTGGCAGTAGTGTGATAGTCTACCCTGCCAGAAGAGTGCCTCTGAGAAGCCAGGTTCGATCTGTCACCCTTGACATGCGAAGCTGCTCTATAAGGCAATTCCTATACTTAATTACCTCTTAAAAGTCCCTACTTCCAAATACAGCAACTTTCTGAGGTACTAGAAGTTAGGACTTCAATGTATGAATGTTAAGGGACACAACACAACCCATAATATTAGCCTTCTGCTGAAACTACCTCTCCTTTCCCCATTCAAGTAAGGTTCCCCACACCTTCCCCTCCTTCACATTTAAGAATTGATTATCAAGTCTCAGCGAATGCTAAGAAGATCAAACATTAACACTACCCAGAATCAATCTCCTCTTAGGTCCTAACGCTTTACCTTTTTTGTGTTTTTTGGTGGGTTTGTCATCTTCAGAGCCCTCAGATGAGTTCTGTGAGGGGGTGCGAGCCCCACAGCCCTTATTCTGGAGCTCTCTGGTCACAATATCCAGATCTTCTGAGTCCTTAGGAGCCCGATAGTTAGACACATGATCAACTCGGATAGTTCTTCCTTTGATCTAAGATAGACAGGCAATGCTTCAGCAAAGACAGTCATCCTATCAAACTACATGAACCCAGTTGCAGAGAGCCATGGTATGAACTACACCCATGACCTTCCTGCTATTCTATTTCTGGGAAAGTCTCTAAAACAGACCTAACTGGTGTTCACAGCACATATACCTAGATATTAATTTGCTCAGCTCTCAGGAAAGCCAGGTGGGGGCTTGGGGCAGCTGGAGCCATGGAGCAGTTGTACTAGGTAGCCTCCACAACTTATCCCTGGGTGCCATACTAATATCTGCAGGTTTTACATGTGCCATGAATGAAAAAGACTGGGAAGTTCTGTCTACAAGCAGCAGAGGAAAGTGTGATGATCTCAGTGCACAAACAGTGAATTAGCCTCAATCTGTAACATCAATTTATAGTGAAATATACCTTGGCAGCTAGAAGAAATCTTGAAATCGAACCAAGTACAACAGTTGCTTCCTCAACACAGCAATTAGGATGAGGCCAAGGTAGACCGACTGTTGGGAGGGGGGAAGGAATCTAGAAAGACCACTGTCTTATTTTGTTTTTTCTTTTTTCTAGATGTATTTAATCACTTGGTTAATTCATCCAGTAATGAAAAGGCCATTGTCTTTTTTCTTATGCCCTCACACCTTGCTCGACCCGCACCCTCCCAAAACAACTGGTTCACACTGATACTTTCAGTGTGAGTCACACTCTCCAGGTGAGCAAAAAAAAAAAAAATTAACCCCTTACTTAAAATGAAAACATTCAGGCAGATACTGACTTATTTATGGCAAAACCATCTGATATTTGAAAAGTCTGGCTTTTATACAGCTAATACAAGAGCACATTTTAATTCTTACCTTGGGCCCAAGCAGCTCCTGTCATCTTTCCTATTCCCCATTTCAAAACATCTTGAAAACCCTCCTTTTATGGTGACTCCCTTTGACTGCTGGCTCTCTTAAAAATCAAGCCTTGCGGCCCGGCTGGTGTAGCTCAGTGGATTGAGCATGGGCTGGGAACCAAAGGGTCCCAGTTCGATTCCCAGTCGGGCCACATGCCTGGGTTGTAGGCCAGGTCCCCAGTGAGGGTCATGTGAGAGGCAACCATACATTGCTTTCTCCCTCTCTTTCTCCCTCCCTTCTCCTCTCTCTAAAAATAAATAAATAAAATCTTTTTAAAAAAATCAAGCCTTGCCCTGGTCGGTGTGGCTCAGTTGGTTGGAGCATTGTCCTATAACCAAGAGGTCGTGGGTTCAATTCCCGGTCAGGGCACATACCCAGGTTGTGGTTCAATCCCCAGTCCAAGTGCATACAGGAGGCAACCAATCAATGTTTCTCTCTTCCATCAATGTTTCTCCCTTCCCCTCTCTCTAGAAGGAATGAAAAATGTTCTCAGGTGAGGATTTTAAAAAAAGCAAGCTTGGAACCTTGTTCCACCCTGTTTTATAGTCTCCAACTATTCCACACTGAGCAATCAGTGACAAACTCTCCAACTCAAGAGTCACCTCCTAGCCTGAGACAACGCTTGTTCAATTGCAGTGCTTTACCTAAATGAGTGCAGGGACTCTGTGGAGCACAGATAAGCCTGACTGTAGCCATTCCCTTTTCTTAGCCCCATGTCTCACTTACAAGGGTTGGATTTATTGGGAACAGAGGAGAGAAAACTTCAGAATGGGTTACTTTTGTAGACTTTGTCATCAGATTTTAACCAGAGACTATCCAGGGCCCAGTACTGATTGCTAAGTCAGTGGAGACATATGATAGATATACAGAACTGTCCTAGGTCATGAAGCCATGATAGAACCCCTGACACAGGACCCCATGAAAGAGCAGTGTTCTGATGGTCTCTTTGTTCTCCAACAAACCAGAGATAAGAGTGGAATGTGAAGGATGAAAAGGTGAGAAATAGAGGTCGGGGTAATGGGTGGGGGAGGGTGGTTCCTATGCTCCTAGAGAAATAGTTGTTAAGAGATGGGGAAAAGGAATAGGATGGAAGGTCATGAACAAGTAGAATTATTTCTTGGGATTATTTACTGGTCAGTATGCCCCCACAACTCTATAACCCTCACAACATACTCAGCTGACCAGTACTGTCCTTGAGCCTGTGGAGATTAGGTGAGAAATGAAACCAAACCACTATACAATAAAAGTCTAGCCAAATCCTGCTTAGTAAGAACACTCACCTTGATCCCATTAAAATTGTCAACGGCCAGAATTGTGCTCCTCTGGTCTTCATAGCACAGGAAACAGAATCCTTTGGATTTCCCAGTCTTCTTGTCCCGTACCAGATTAATGTTAACAATCTCCCCATATCTATTTATTTTATAAAAGAGTAAAGACACCATTGGTTTAAATGCAAAAACTTTTAGATTGGATGACAAAACAAAATTCAAATAATATAGTTTGCACAGGAAAAACATCTAAAACAAGATGACAGAGAAAAGTTAAAAATAAAAAATTAGACAAGTATATAGCAAGAACACCCAATTAAAATAAAAAATAAATTTAAGGCCCCCCCAAAAGGTCTTAAAACATAACTAAAGTGTAAGTCATGAAATTTTATTCATAAATTAACAAATAAAAATTTAATTAGAAATACAAAGAGAAACTAAGTGAAAATAATGAGAGATTTTAACATACCACTTTATAACACAAAGTTGACAAAAATAAGGTCTGAGGAATTAATATAATTAATATATAATTATGTAATAGAAATACAAATAAGCATATAATTAATACTATAACAATTAAATTGTTAACATATATTACTGTCAGACTAGTAGATATACAGATATATTTGAATCTTATAAAAAACATCACTTTTTTCTCAAGAATCTATGACACATGTATTAAAATTGACTACAGCATAAGTCTCAAAATAAACTTAGAACCTGAAACCTACTATCCTGGTTAACAAATGAATGAAAGAGAAAATGAAACATAATAAAGAAAAAGTCAGTGGCAGACTATTTAGAAAATTACAAAAATGAGAATAATAATATATACTAAAAGTTATGGAGTGCAGCTAAAACCATACTCAGAAAAATCTGTAATCTTAAAGAAATCTACTGTTAAAAAAGGAAAGATGAATATAAAAGAAAGCAAATCTAAGGAAAGCAGATGAGAGTTAATAAAATTCTACCTTACTCCTCATCCAAAAATAAATTCCAGATAAGTTAAAGCATCACAAATTAAAAAATAAGTCATAAAAATAAAATGGGAATTGAAGGATATATTATATAACATGATCACATATACACACCTGGGCCTGAAATCTAGCATCTTAACAGAAATTACTAAAGATGATTCAACTAAGATCAGGAACTATTTAACACTGTAGGTATTAGCCAATGCAATTAGTAGAAAACAGATATAAGAAATGAAAAAAGAATTAGTAAAACTATCTCTGTTTTAAGATCATATATAGCAGTAGTATAGAAAACCCAAGAGAATCAATGATAAGCAATGATAAAAATGAACAGTATAACAATTCAGTAAGGTGCCAAGATATGAACAAAAATAAGTCATCCTCTTACATACAAGCAATAATCAGATTAGATCAATCAGATCAATATTAAAACATATAATCAATGTATAAAGCCTATATAAAGAAAATTTTTAAACTGCTGAAAGATACAAACATACATTTAAACAAATATAAAGACATCCCTTGGGGAAAAAAAAGACATCCCTTGTTCTTGGATAGAATGAGTCAACATCATAAAGATATCAAAATCTTCCCCAAAGTTATTACTGAAATTTAATGTAATCCCAATTTTAAATACAAGTTATGTTTTCCCCCTGGAGCTGGATAAGTTGATTCTAAACTTATTGTGGAAAAATTAACAGAATACCTGGAAAAACTTTTAAAAAATAGGAAAGAGTAACTCTCCCAGATACTATACACACTGAAAAGCTTCCATGATTAATTAGTGTGATACTGGCACATGAAGAGACAGACAGACCAATAAAACAGAATAGGAAATCAAGAAAGAGACTCAGGTATATATGGAAAAATAATATATGATAAGGATGACATCCCAATTTGTTAGGGGAAAATACAAGCATTTTTATAAATATGGTTGGGACAAGTGGATAGCCATTTGGGAAAAAAAAAACATGAAATTGGATCCATATCTCACACTATATATCAAAATAACTCTAAATGGATCAGAGAGTTCAATGTATGAAATTGAAACCATACAAGTACTACACAAGAACACAGAGGAGTGGGTAGGGAGAAATGCTTTCTAATTATGACTCAAAATCCAGGAGCAATTAAAAAGACCACATAAATTTGACCGCATAAAATACCAGAGGGGGAGACTATAAAGTCACAGCATGAGGGAGTTCTTGGAACTGTTCTCCATCCTAATTGTAGGAATAATAACACAAATATTTCCTGTATTAAAATTCATAGGGCTGGACTTCTGACAAGATGGCGGCATAGGTGAATGCACCGTGCCTCCTTGCACAGCCAAACAAGGAAAAAACCAGAAATTTACCTAAACAAAAACAGCCAGATCTGACAGAAAATCAAATTGAGAGGAAGTCCGACAACCAAGGAATTAAAGAATATACCTTCTTCCAGTCTGGTGAGCCAGGAGGAGCAGGGCGGAGGGAGAGCGCTCGGCGACTCCTCAGGGAGCTGGTGAGCAGACGGCAGGACCGAGGTTGGAGGGGCGGTCCCCGCGGGGCTGCAGCACACCGACACGGGGGCCTGACCTAAGCGCAGCCAGCGCCCGGCTCATCCGGACCCAGCGGGGCCAAGAGACCAGTGGACCCGGCAGGTCCGCATTCACGTGTAGACAAACCGGGAGAGAAAGCACGGCACATGCCATTGGCGCAGATTGAGAGCACCTGTGGCGGTGGAAGCAGCAGCGGGAGGAACCCCCGACCTCATAGGAAAGTTCACTGGGGAGACCCGCGGGGGATTGGAGCTGTGCAGCCTGTCCAGCGACTCCAGAGCGACCCCTGGAGCCAGCGCAGAGGGGCCCGAATTGCTTGCAGGAGGCGGTGTGGGTGCGGAGAAGGCGCCACTGTGCACTCAGGTCCCGCCCCCAGAGGCTACGTCACAGCACAACTACCCGGAGCTTCCCTACACAGGGGATCTCCAAGACTCCGCCCCCCTTACAGTAACAGGTTCACCGAGGGGGAAAAAAAATGGCCCAAAGAAAGGAACACATCAAAGCCCCAGAGCTAACCGACCAAGAGATAGCCAACCTATCAGATGCACAGTTCAAAACCCTTGTAATAAGGATGTTAACAGAATTTGACGAAAAATTAACGAACTTGCTTAACAAATGAGGAGAGATCTGCAGGGAACCAATAGAGATAAGGAAACTGGGACTCAAATCAACGGAGTGGACCAGCAGAAAGAAAAAAACATCCAACCAGAAAAGAATGAAGGAACAAGAATTCAAAAAATGGAGGAGGGGCTCAGAAACCTCCAGGACATCTGTAAACGGCCCAACATACCGATCATAGGGCTGCCAGAAGGAGAAGAGGAAGACCAAGGGATTGAAAACTTATTTGAACACATAATGATGGAGAATTTCCCGAAGCTGGTGAAGGAAATAGACTTTCGGGAAGTCCAGGAAGCTCAGAGAGTCCCAAAGAAGTTGGACCCAAAGAGGAACACACCAAGGCACATCATAATTACATTACCCAAGATCAAAAATAAGGAAAGGATCCTAGAAGCAGCAAGAGAAAAGGAGA
>PVJI01029809.1:0-14900 GCA_004026765.1 Micronycteris hirsuta
TTAGGAAGACCAACACTAAAGTAGACACGTAGCTACAGACTGCTAGTACAATTTAGGCTCTGTTATGACTGTTTTTGGAATCATTAATCACTTTCCAAAAGACAGATCGCCTTATTTTAAAGAGATCTTTGTTGCTCTTTTTAGGACACAGCAGGCCAGGAGAGATACCGGACCATCACCACCGCCTACTACCGAGGGGCCATGGGCTTCATCCTGATGTACGACGTCACAAACGAGGGCTCCTTCACGGCCGTGCAGGACTGGTGAGTTGGCTCCGTCACCCACGGTGGTGGCATCCACTCCAGTCTGCTCCTCCTCCCCGCGAGACCACAGCCCAGTGCGGTGTGTGCTTGTCACTCGCCCCGGGCCGCACGCCCTCCGTGCTCAGCTCCTTCCTGAGGGCTCGGCCAGAGACGACTCGGGTGAGTTTTCTCCCTGTCGTTCATCTTGGGGCTTTGCCTGTTGTCCTCGTCTCTGTGGCGACCAGCCCATCGCCTTCGATTTTTTAACACACAAATGATGAACGGCTGGGAAGTTTCCTGGTGCAACACAGGGATCTAGAAACTGAACCACAGGCCCAGTCTGGCCTATGAACTCAGTGCCGCCCACCACTTTCTTTGTAAGTGAAGTTTTCTTAGAACACGGCCGGGCTCACTGCTCAGGCCGGGGAGGGACTCCCAGGGCAGCAGCAGAGAAGCTGCAGCAGCCACCTCGTGGTCCGGAAGCCGGTTACAGTAAAAGTTTGCCGGTGCTGCGTCTAGACTTGTAAAATAGTTTTCAGTTTTTCTTTAAATTGAAAGTTTCAGAGGACTGGGACAAAGGGAAAAATAAAACCAAAACTTTTTGCCTCTTGGCTAATCAAACCCTCCAAAGCCCCTCTGCCCGATGAGTGTGGTCAGCACAGGGCCTTCCTGCCCGCAGCTGGGCTCCCGGGCTCAGGCCGCAGGCTGAGCGGGGCTGGTTCTGTGGGAAGAGCTGGAGCTGAGCCCGAGCCCCGTGTGGTGTTAGGGAGGCTTGGGACGGGGCCTCCTGGGGCAGGTGAGCTGCGTGCGGAGTGGAGGTCGCGGTTAAACTGACATCAGCTCTGCGACGCCTTGGAAGCCGCGTGGCCACCGAGGCAAGAGGAGAAAGTCCGCATGGTGCACACCCGGCATCAGTCCTGGAATGGACGACGTGCCCGGCCAGCTCTCCAGGAATCCCAGGCGGATGGAGGCGTCTTGTGTTTGGGTGAACTGGGTTCATGTCAACGGCAGCTTCACAACCAGCACTGAAAAGACTGTGCGAGACTCCCGTTTATCGAGCCAGGAAAACCCACAAGAGGGAGTTGGGAGCACTTGCAGGAGGCCCCTAGAGAGGTGAGGCAAGTGTGCCTCGAGCGCAGGGCCCTCTGCGGCCCCAGGGGACCCGAGAATCCTGTGGTGACCGCTCGGAACCGCCGCCGATGGAGTTCATTTCCTCTCGTCCTGCGGATGCCAGCGGGCCGGCACATCCACGACGAGTGGGCCTGTGGTGCAGCCTCATGCGGCCGCCCCTGTAGCGCGTTCTCAGAACCGCACCCAGGCACCCACAGAGGTATTTTCCTCGGAGACAAGGGCTGCACCGACCCGCGGCCACTCCGCAGGGGTTACCGAATGAGGGAAGCGCCAGGAAGGCACGCGGCTGCCGAGGTTCCCAGATTGCCCTGGTGATCAGACGTGGGAAGTCCACGGTGTGACCATCCCAGGGGAAGCTGCCGGAGGCTGTCAGTGTCCCTCGTGGTGAGAACGTGAGCAACTGTGGTCGGTACCACACGAACTTGCCCGGTCCTTTGCGGAAACCTGCGGTTTGGTCAGGAGAAGACCCTGGAGTTGTCAAGTCGAGGGGAGCGATTTTGTACCTCCAAATTTCAAGAAAATAGAAATATTCTGAATACTTTTTTCAAACATTCTCACCTTCAAATGTTGTCTCCTTTTTTCTCCAGAAGTGTATAGTGATCTTAAGGTGAGCACATGTTAAATATGAAAGAACTTGAACCTGACATTAACACCTAAGATGCGACCCGCGTTTGCTGAGCTTGTGTCCGGATTTCCTCATCTTAGTCAAGAGTCCAATCAGCTGCCCGCTCTGGCTCTGTCACAGCTGGAGGGGACAGTGACAGGGCCAGAGCACAGACGTGTGACCCCGCGTTTCCTCACTGCCCCCTGGGCATCAGGGAGTCTCCCCCGTCGCTGGGTCTTCATGAGGACACGTCTTCCCTCGGCTCTGACGAGCATCACACGGCCGCCCAGCCTGAACCCGAGTCTGCATTTGGAAGACACCCGGCCCCTGGGCCACAGCTCCCTTCGAAACACTCAAGCAAAGCCCAAATGCACGCTGCTCCCTGCACTGCCTCTTCACGCGTCAACACGGGCACAGAGACTTTTTTTCAGTGACCTGGGGTGTAGCCTGTGGCTTGGAGACCAGAGCCTGAAGCCCGTAGTAGCGGCCGGCATGCTGGTCTGTCCGGAAGGGTGGCGGGGGCACCGTCCAGTCTTTGTGCTTCAGGAGCAGGAACTGCAACTCCCTGCGTGTGGACACCGAAGTAAAGGCTAGAAGCCACCTTCCCGCAGCTGCCCAACCTCAGTGGGGCTCCGCAGGGAGCATGGAGACTAAACGACAGACGTGGACTCGTGGATAAAACGCGTTTCACAACTGTGTCTGGATTTGTTCTGCTTCACTTGCTCTCTGAAAGTGGACTTCTTCTAATTAGAATTATTCTAATCATCTATTGTAAACCACACCCCCTGCACACCCACTTCTAGATGAACAAATAAACATGAAAGAAAACTATTCAAAAGAGAAAATTAGAAAATAGTGAAGTAGTCATGGAGGGCTGTATTTTCTCACCAGAGAAGACGGTCACACGTCTGATGTGCAAGTCTGTTAAATGTGGACAATGCTCGTGAAGTCTTGTCACACGCCTTTCCCCGTCTGTGCCGCCATTTCCAAAGCAAGAGCAGGAGTCCCGGTCTCAGCAGAACTCAGATGCAGCTCAGCCGAGCGCCCGTCTCCATCCCCTCAGCCTTCTGTCCCGAGTTAAAGTCTGTCACGTCCTATGACCTAATTTTATTTAGAAATACCAAACAGATTTTTTAAAAGTAGTGTTCCTTCCCAAAGCACACTGAAAGCGACACCTGGTGGGTGGCGGGTGCGGGAAGAGAGGTCACAGGGTCTGAGTGGCGGCCTCAGTGGATTCCAAACTGCTGGAACCAACACTCACACAATTAAAAGTGTCTGAGTGACGGTCAAAATGGATGTCTGCGCTGAGTTCCCTGAGGCCACGGGAATGGTCCTTCACAAGACTGGCCTCACTTCAGTACTACTTCTAAGTTGGGGGTCCTTAACTTTGGGGTCCCCATGGCCACCCTCACCCTGACCAGCTGGCTACATATGGAGGGTTTTCCATGACTACTTTCAGATTTGATAATTCACTAGAATGACCCACAGAATTCCCGAAAGTGTTCTGTTCACAACTGTAGTTTTATCAGAACAAAAAGATACAAATCAGTACCAGCCAGAGACAGACGCACTCAGCGAGATGTGGGAGAGCTCCAGACGGGAAGCCTCTGTGGTTGTCAGGGACACCCTGATGTGTGGCGACCACACTCAAGAATTGCCCACCAGGGAAGCTCCCCAGGCTCTGACGTGCAGAGAGCGCGTTACTGCGGCTTCACTGCAGGGGCAGGATTGGCCGCGTCACTGCCCAGCGGTTGAGCCCCTCCTGACTCAAAGTGCCCACCCTCTCATGCTGGTCGGCCTTCTGGGCACGGCCATGCCTCCCCCCATTCTGAGTCATCTCATTAGCAGAAACTGTCAGGGGTGCGCTACAGACCCACCCTGAGTAAGAGGGGCTCCAGTCACTTGGGAAGTATGGAGGGTTTAGAGGTTGGCAGCCCGGAACTGGGGGCGAAGACGGACCAGACTCTCTAATATACAACAGTTGTGTATTTACTCATAAGTAATAAGCACATACCATTGTGTCGATCTGTAATGCACATCACGAAACACACAAGAAACTAGATGCTAAAAAATGACGAGTTGAATATAAAGATAGACTTTGAATATTGTATCCCTTGTGGAAAACCACCTTGTAGAAGATGTTCAAGAAAGCAGCCCTTTATGAAACCCTGAAAGGGAGATGAAGGTGGCTCACCCACCACAGCACCCACCGCAGCGCACCCGCCCCCCGCGCTGACTTCCCCTCACTCCATCTCCCTTCCCCTGGCGTTCCTCCCGCTTCTGCCCTGCTGGCTTCCCACATCTTGCCATTCAAATCAGTGTCATTGCCGCTGAGGTGGTCATAGTGCTCAGGCCGGTGTGACAGGGTCCTGTGGCCACAGCCTCATCACAAGGCAGGTGTCGAAATATCAAAACATTCTTCCTTTTATGAGCAAATATGGAGCCACAAATATGCTTCCCTCCTGTTCCGCCCTAACCCCATCTCTCACCACATGCCTTTCCTTGGCCCGAGTTCTGTGGGTCGATGGCCCAGGGTCCCAGACGGACGTGCTGGGGAGCTCTGGCTCCTGGCACTCACGGAATTAAGTAGAGCTGTGCCCCCCGAAACCAGCCCTTCCTAATTGCATGTCAAATATTTAAGCAATGTGAAAAAAATGGATGCTCTGCTAGAATTGAAATTATGTTGTTATCTTTCATTCTTCATAAACTGGTAACTTTGAAATGTACATTAATATGGTAATTTATGTAAATTTTTGTCTTCATAGTTTATATTCTGGAGCTGAGTCTTTTCTAAATTGCTAGAGCACAGAATTTTGCATCCTATGACCTAATGATATGTTTTGAAAAGTACTAAAATTGACTTAGTTTATGTAGCCAGATAAAGCAGCTTATCATAGGAAAAATTTCCTTAAGCTCAAAGGAAGTGTTGCCTTTTAAAAACAGTTCCCTCAATTTAAAATCAGTGGAGGAGGGATCTCTGGAGGGCATGGGAGAGGCGGAAAGAAGGGGGCTGGGCCCTTGGCTGAAGCTCAGACCTTGGAGGTGCAGGAGGCGGCCAGCAGCACGGAGCCTGAGCCGCGGCCTTTCCTGACCCACAACTGAAGTCTCCACCTCAAGGGGAGACAGCCGAGCAAGCAGACCGCACCCTTGGTGCAGCGTCTTCTCAGCCTTACCACACTGGGTTTGAAACAGGGAAAGAATCCCACCTGCCCAGGTGTCTGGGAGGAACAGAGGAGGAGCTCTGACCTGCCTGGCATCGAGCAGGCCCCGAGGACCGGCTTTGCCCTGGGACGTCCGTCCACAGCAGTCAGCTCCCCAGAGGCACCGGATGCCTCTCAAAGGCGCATCATCCTCAGTGCCGCTCAGGCCCCTTCTCTGCCCTGGGACTCCCGCATCAGGGTTTAAAAACTGTCTCCCTGAGTGGTCCTGACGAGGGGCTGTGCTGTGAGGGGAGAGTTTTTACCTGGGCCGTTTTCAATCACACGTCCCTGGAATTGCATTCTCATGTATTAATAATAACATTATTATTATGATAATAGTACAAATTATTTTATAAGGCTTCTTGACTTTTTGTATTTTTAGATTTTGCAGACCTCCTCCAGGGGGCGAAACAAGCCTGAACCCCTGGGGTGGAGCAGGGGGCTCCCCTGGAAGGGGCAGAGATGCAGGGACGGTGTTTAGCGCCCACGCTGCCTCTGCCACGGTTTTTGGGGCCCCCTGCCTGTCTCGTTAATGGGCTGAAGACAGGCCGGTAAATGTGTCCTCGTGCAGGCATCTGTCTCACGTCCCGGGCCAAGGCGTCTCCAGCTCAGTCTCAGGCAGGGCTCTCCCAGGCAGCAGGAGCAGCCCCTGGAGCTCGTTTGGAGTGAGACAGCGTGTGAGTGCGCCTCGTGGTTCCCGTGTTCTCTCTGAGGCCACTTCTAACTGGCAGAATAGGAGGAGGGCCAAGCTTAGACTTTCAGATGAGATTGAGTTCAGCCAATGAAGGTTGTTTGGTTTGGTTTTTGTTTTGTTGGTCAAGGGGTTTTGCATGGCTATCACTGTGAAAGGGGCCACAGGGGTCACAGCCTCTGTCCCAGTCTCCCTCATCTTTCCAGGGAAACAGACACGCAGCCCTGGTCACCGGGCTGGTGTTGCAGAATCTGTGTCCCCTGGATGGCCTCTTTGGCCAGTCTCTCAGCCCCCGCCTTCCTCTGGTCCCTTCTGAGTGAGTCGAGGGCTTGTGTGCCAGCCCAGCCCTGAGCCCCGCCCGGACTGCTGTTCGGGAAGCGCAGGCTTCCTCACCACTGGTCCCACCCACATGTGCAGTCTGCTCGCTGCCTCTGCTGCCCCATCAGAACGAGGGGGCCTGTCCTCACTGCAGAGCCCTGGCCCTCTCCCTCTGCAGCTCCCCGCAGATGCCTCTCGCTCTGTGACACTGTGGGGTCATCCTCCCCGAGGCCTGCCACCAGGCCGGCCTTCAGCAGGTGCCTGTCATCTCCCTCCGCCTCCGTTCTGCTCAGGGTCAGGTGCCGCCTGGGGCTACGCTCCTGAGCACTTATTTCATCCTGCCTTCTATTGTCATTGTTCGCTTGTCTGTTTCCTCTACGAGCCTGTAGTTTCTGATAATTGGATATAAATTAAATTTATCCCTGTATTACCCAGGGAGCTCTCAAAAAACCTTACACTTAGTAGGTACTCAATTAATATTCAATAGATGAATGAATGAATGGGAAAACAAATGGTCATGCTCAACCTTTGCCTACATAACTCTCCCTTCAACAGGGTTTTCTCCCATTAAACAACTCCTATCAGCTGATTGCTTTGATACTTCCCAGGGACTAATCAGGTTAAAACAATTCACAGAATGTGTAAGTAGATCCTTGCTTTGCTACGGAAATGGGAATATTGGCACTTTAGAAGGAGAGTTTTAGATCGCAAACTGACCTCCAATTTCCAAAGGATTCATGATGAACATACATAGGAGAGTCCTTTTGTTCCTCGTGGAGACTAGAGAAAAAAACAAGCAGGTAAACAAAAGAACAAGGAAAACCTCTCATCTCGCATCACCATCCTCCCTGTGACGAACCAGCACTGTTTCCTGGCGTCACTGACAGCTGACTGCCCCATTCTCACCTGAGCACTGAGCGTTGCCGGGTGGGAAGTGAGGAAAACCAGGACACCGGACGCAGAGAGGACGCGCGCTACGCTGTGTTTCTCTGGGAATCAGAAGCAGCCGACTTTCTGAGGGTTAGAGAGCGCTGCACCCGTGTGCCACACGCAGCCACCCTTGGGGTGTCTCCGGAGCGCTCTGTGCCGCAGCTGGAGCTCCAGAGGCAGGACTCGGACCTGTGACTTCTCAGCAGCAGCCCTACAGCATCAGGTGACGCAGCAGCATCTCGCCTAGATGGTGGAAAGCCAGAAGGGAAAGCGGTGTTCGTCTCCTGCTGCCTCTGCAGCCAGGGACGGGATTCCCAGCACTTTCCTGAAATCAAGGCTCTCACGTGGCGCCTCCTGAAGCAGGAGGGCGTTTCACAAAGCTGGCTCGCAAGTCAAACACACTGACAGAGTCTGAGAAGCTTCTTAGACCGTAACTCTGCAGACATAAAGGTATTTATTATTTTCGTAATTACTGTGGATTCCTGTTTCTAGGTAAGAAAAGTGCTCAGTTGGTTCATTGAGCTTGACAGTTAATTTGTCGAATAGAAGACGCCCAAAGTAGCAAGAGGGCCATGAGAAGGGGAGCTGAAGCCGTGGGCTGAGCGTTCTTTCTGTTCTGACAGGGGTTCTGTCCTCGCACCCCCGAGGGTGGAGCCGGAGTGGACGCAGCTCTCACGCTGCAGCACCTGCCACGGCGCCGTCACGGTTTCCGCTCACCGTTTCCGACCGTATCTGTCTTTCGTGAGACTCTCAGGCAACAACAGGCATGTTGAATGATAGCAGCTGAAGGATCCAACGGGAACTTTTAGTCGGGTCGCCAGATGCAGCAATAATAGTACAAACCGTGCAGTTACATTTGAATTTCAGATAAACAATGAACACATTTTTAGTAAAAGTATTCCCAGGCTACCTCTGGGGCATACTTAAACTAAGAAATGATTTGACATTTTCTGAAATTCCAACCTAACTTGGCATCCCGTATTTTATCAGTAACCACGTTCTTCTAACGTCTGTAGACAGCCTGAGTGTCCGAAAAAATAAAGCGCTCACATTCAAACATTTTGCCATTAAACTACTCCTTCCCTGCTTCCTGCCATCTGATGCTACCATTTTTCTGGAGGTCAAAGATGGAAACCCAAAGCAGCTTTTATTTACTCAAAATATTTATTATTTCTGGCAAAAGCATATGACTTCCCAGGCCTGAGGTGGGAAAAGCTGTCACATAGGAAACGACCCAACATGAGTTCATTGGCGCCCCTTCCGAGGCCCCCAGTCAACCCTATTTCTGGTTTTATCTTGTTGTTTAATATCCTTTCTGTTCATCCATGGAGTTATAAAACTCATTGGCTTGGGGCAACATAAAGTAAAACTCTATAAATCTGACTATTTTCAGCACCAAGTCATTAACTTTTTAAATATTCAGGAAAGGTTTTTTTTAATCAGAAAATATTATAATCAAGACCATAAACAAATGTCTAAGGGCTTAAATGGCTCCAAATGATTTACTATTGTCCACGTCCAGCCATCCCCCTTGTTAAATAAATCCTCTAATGCTTTCGGGCGTTCAAAAAACGCGCTTGTCATGTTGGAGCGACAACAAAGAGCTGTCGCTGTGGCCACAGGAGACCGCAATGGTGACTGCCCACCGCGACTGCCGCGCCCTCCCCGGCCGGCGGCGTGGTCCGGAAGCCCTTCGGGAGGCCCGTGGGCTCTAATTTGAAGGGGAGAGAGATGGTTTGTGGATCCAGAGACAATGCTGGGAAACTTCTGAGTTGTAGTCAGAAACATAACCAACCCTTTTAAGCATCAAAATCGGTGCAGAGTGACAGAGGACCAGGGCAGGTGGCCCTGTGATGTGTTGAGTGCTGCGGTCCAGCCCGGTCTGGGCCGCCACTGGTCCAGCAAGGCGGGGACCGTGGCTGCGAAGGAGGCTGCATCGGAATTGCAAGAGTGAAGTGAAGCGACCCACAGTTTAACTCGGGAGGAGTCAGACCTCACGCCCTGCTGGCTGGCTTGGAGCCACAGCCGCGTGTTTCTCGAAGATCCAGAAATCATATGTGTGTGCGCACACCTTTCAGAACCTAAATGTGCACAAATATTTACACAGATATACATCACTGTGTATCGAGATCTGTTCAGGCAGACCGTGAAAGGGCGGGACGTGGTTCTGAGGCGGCGGCGGCTCGCTGTCCGTCAGCCCCGGGCCGTCTGTCCAGCATGGAGGTGGTGACAGGCAGTCGCTGCAGGGAGGGGCGGCTCTGCTTCCTGTGGCCCCGGAGGCCACGCCTGGTTCCTTCTCAGCACCGAGCGCCAGCCCAGGGACCCGGCCCCTTCCAGGCTGCCGGGGTTTCCTTAGGAAACTCCAGTATTGAGGAATTGTGATTCTTACAGAATTGCAGAGCAGTGGGTGGGTTTGTGTGAATTTTCTTCTCACTGAACAAGCGTTTTTCCAGCACCCAGGATGTGGAGCACGCATCCTGCGAGGCCCTGGGAATAAGATAATTAGCTGGTGAATTAGCAAAGCAGCCGGCACATGGACAGTGAACCACAGGGGATGCACTTTAGAAGGGGCAGCGGCTGTCGGCCCAAGGAGGCCTCGCAGCCTCGCAGCCGAGGTCTGGGGGAGGCGGGGGTGGGCTCGGGCCAGGCAGGAGTCACAGGGACGCCTCTTAACCGTTTGCACGACGGAGGGGGCGCTCACTAAAGTGTGCTGGTTGCTCACGTCCTTACAGCTGCCCGTCGCCTCTACTACCCGTCACTTCACTGTCAGCCCTTCGCTGAACAGAGCTTTCAGTTATTAATTCTACAGGTAACAATTTATTTTTTGCTTCAATCGCCATGATCTCACTCATAATTTTTTAAGCTTGAGGGTTTTTGAAATCAAATTCTTTACTCCATCTGGAATTTGTGATTGTACATGATCACAAGTAGGTGATTTCATCCTTTGTTCATCTGCCTGTTCGGTATTACTGACTTGTCCAGCATTTTGTCTCGCTGGGCGTTCTGGGCTGGTGCGCTGTGGGCGTGGCTCCATTCTGAGGGCTCCGCTCTCCTTCCCCCTCCCAGGCTTCTTTCTTCGACTCAGTCACACAATCTTCACACCCAGGGCATCTCCCGCGGTTCTGAATGCGACCGAACCAGCTCTTCAACGTCAGCCTTGCCTTTTCCTCCCCTTGACTCAATGCTGTGTTCGTCTGTCCGGGGAGCAGTTTCCAAAGGCCATAGTTTAGAAACAATAAAATAAACAGGAAGGAATTGAGACATTTAGTCAGGAAAAAAGAAGAGTGAGCTAGAGAGTTGCTGCCTCTTCTCTGTGGTGGGTGCTGCAGGGCAAGCAACCTCTCCTTCTGTGTAACCAAGGCTTGGAAGCAGGCGCTGAGTCAGTCGGTGCAGCCCCAACGAGCTGCCGGCTCATTGTCTCTGAGGTCAGTGACCACAGCTGGGCGTCAGCTGCAGGAGGGTTACCTTCAGCAACCATTTGTGACAGGTACAGAAACTCTGAGAAACGTTTATTGGAAAACATCGAAACTCTTATGTGAAAAGGGCTTTGAAAAAAAAGAAGAAAATAAATTAGATCTCTTCCTCTTGAAAGCAATTAACTGAGTATTAGATTTCACTCTGAGTTCTTTCTATAGATATAAAAATTATTTCCTCTATCAGTAGAGCCTCCATAATCAGATTGCAAAACTTACACTTTTTATTTTATGTAGCTTATTGTAACTCATATCTTCTTTTTAAAACAAGATTTAAAACTAGGTTTGTCACAGATTCTGGCCCACAGAATCCGTGGTGACTGTGACTGAATGCGTGTATAAATAAATCTCACACAAAAAATACGCAGGAATAGAGGACCAGGACCACACAGCTCTTCCCTTATTATATGGGAGAGAGCCCAGTGCCTTGGGTCCAGGGGTTTTTATTGAAGATTTTGGGCACAGAGCATCAGAATGGTCTTCATTAACTATGCATAGATTGTAGATTCAGGTCAGGTGGTAGATGGATTCAGGAAGATACATCAAAAGGGGAGATATGCAGCCCTGGTTGGTGTAGCTCAGTGGATTGAGCGTGGGCTGGGAACTAGAGGGTCCCGGTTCGATTCCCCATCAGGGCACATGCCTGGGTTGCAGGCCAGGTCCCCAGTGAGGGTCATGTGAGAGGCAACCATACATTGCTGTTTCTCTCCCTCTCTGTCTCCCTCCCTTCCCCTCTCTCTAAAATAAATAAATAAAATCTTTAAAAAAGGGGGGGGGAATATGCAAATGGAAGGGCAACAGACTTGGGTTGATTCGTAAATATTTGGCCAGGAAGAGCCCAGGCATGTATTAGCATAAGTCCTTTGATCCAGGGAGAGAGCGGTTTTTTAGCAAGAGCAAGGTTTTAAATCTAAGAAATATGTCAGCCTGATTTCCCCACAGGAGATTCTGCTACCCCACGCGTAGGTGCACACATGCCGGCTTGTGCTTATCACGAGAGTCTTTGCTCATGTACGCGTGAAAGCACAGGGCTATGCTTCCCCACAGGTGGACTTACGCATTTCCCTTAGAGGTTAGATTTGGAAGAGGGGTTATGTTTAGGAAAACAAAAGCTTTTGCCATCACATACAGATCCGGGCCCTGACTCTGCCTCCATCTGGGCCTGCAGAGAGGCAGGACCCACTGCGGCAGGTGGGCAGGCGGAGGAGGTGCACTGCTGCCCGCCTGGTGGGGCCCCGGCTGCCTGCAGGGCCGCGCTGGGCACTCGGGGGACATTTGCGGAGGGACCGAAGTGCTGCTGCGGAGCAGGAGTCACAGCCAGACCGACGAAGAGTAAAGGCAGCTGTAAGTAGGTGCGAGAGGAGGTCACATTGTTTCCGGCTGCACGTCGAAACAACACGCGGCGTGAAGCACGGCGAGCTGCGAGGGTAGGCGTGCAAGCGAGCTCTCGGGCGCACCGCGGTGCTTCGGTTACTTCCTGACTTGGGGAGACGTTCCATCTGTTGAGAACTCTGGACTTCTCGTTAACCGGTAAGACACGTTCGGAGACTTAGAAAACCCGCTTCTCTTCAGATCAAGCTGCAGCACGCAAGCAAAATTCAAGGTAACTACCTACTGAAATCACTTCTCGAACCTACTTAGTAACCGTCAGTGTGCTGATCTCTGTAAATTCGCAGCAACGAATCTGTCTACGGAGCAGCGCCCCCACCTGGAGGAGCGGCGGCCCTCTCGGGAGCGCTCTGCGCGGCTCCGGGAAAGATCGCGGGTGCCCCCCCCCCCCCCGGGACTGTCCGCCCGCTGTGACGCCTCCCACGGGCCCGCGTCCCGACGGATGGCACCGCGAAGGCCTGGCGTTGCTCTCGGTGGAACGGGTCAAGCATCCAAGAACAGAAAACCCATCGAACCTGCTGCCGAAAAGCTGCAGGCGGAGGGGAGGACGTCGACTCAGCCGGGACGCCTGCGTGCGCTCCTGCTCAGCTCCCAGTGGCGACGTTTCTCCGCCCGGAAACCCCGCCCTGCGGACTCGCCGGCGCGGCCCCTTTCGCGGGGTTCCAGGCCGGAGCCTGGCTGCCGCGGCCCTTGGGCAGCCGCGAAGTGAGGTGCCCGCGAGAGGTCGCAGTGCTGGGGAGTGGGCTGGGCTCTGACATTTCTTTACGCTACTTGCTCCATTTTATTACTTTTCAACTGCTACCTAAAATGCAGATATATTCATCAGTTTAAAATATAGTGTGTTATTTGAATAATGTAATAGTACAGCAGCCTGCCAACAGATTAAATTATGGAGACACCCCCAACCTGGAAATAGCAGCCGATGTAACTGCCCCGAGCAGCCGGGCTGAACGCCTTCTGCCGGCTGACGTGGGAGACCCTCGTTCTGGATCCTCGGCAGAGTGGGTTTTAGCCTGGGCCTTAAAAAGTGAAAAGCGATCATTTAAAAAACATCGTTCCTGTTGGAAACATGGTTAATAGGATGTTTTGAGCTCGTTCAAACTTCCTCCAAATGGATAAATATTCATTGAATCAGTTATTCTGAGCTTGGTGCTTGGCTGCTAAACCAAAATAATTATCTGCTACGGGGGAGTCTTGTCTCAAGTCTGCATTTATTTTGAAATGTGTGAAGGGAGTGGCAGGGATTATCAGTCTGATCTCTGTGTGAAGGCGTCTTTCAGCAGAACTATAGAATCCACTTTCTCTGACCCAAAGGAAATGAGAATTTTTTTTTTAAAGGGCAGAGATCTCCCATGCCTGTTCCTGCCTGATTCCCAAGTCCTAGGTCTTAAGAAGCAGTCACTTTTCAAAAGTAATTTTAAAGAAATGCCCAGGCAATTCCATGAGTTATGAATGGAGTAAACCCTCAATGACCCGGAATCCGGTTTCCCAGGCCCTCCAGGTTCCTTGAAATTGTTCGGATGCAGAGTCAATGCCACACCAGCCAGCCTCCCCTCACCTCACTGGTCTTTTAGAGGAAGAAGCAACCCCCGAGCCCAGGGGAAGCTCAGCCTGGGGAGAGCAGAGACCCTGGCGTTAGTTTGGAGTCTGGCTTGTCCCAGAACAAGAGCAGGGAGGTGGAGGGAAGGGGCCACCCTGGCTCACCCGTCAGGACAGGCATGCAGAGAATCGAAGACACAGAACAAAGTGGAGGCAGAAAAGCAGTGATATGCAGTGTGGGTGTCAGACTGAGGTGCTGCCGTGGGGAGGAGGGCAGCATGTGTGGCTGGCTGAGAGGAGCGGGGCCTCCCTTCCACCTCTGGCTGTGCCTTCACGGCCCGGCTCTGGCAGATTTTGCTGTCTTTGCTGAGAACGAAGATGCCTGGGGTAGGAAGGCGTGGCAGGGCGGGGCAGGCACAGTCCTCAGTCTGAGAGACTTGTGGGAAGCTTTGTCACAAAAGCCTCACGTTCCACAGCCCAGGGTTAGCCCCTTCTCTGCTCCCCAGTGAACTGCCCAGCAGGACGAGCTCACTCTTGTGGGGTGAGTCCTGTGTCTTAATATGATCTGTGGTTCCCCCTTCCCCAGCTCACTGGTTGTTAGGTCAGTCCCTGACAAAAGGCAGAGTGGTCAGTGCCAGGGCCACGCTGGGCGTGGGTGCGTGGAGCCCTGAGGCACTTTGGTGAGGAAGACTCTGGGATGGGATCTCTGTCTTTAGGGTGCACACCCCCCACCCAGACGGGGCAGCCCCAGGCCCAGGAGGCACGCACGAAGAGCCTCAGCGGCAAAGAGGAACCAGAAATCAATGTCTGTCACACTCAGCACAGTGGCCCTGTGTCCCTCTGGAAAGACAGGAAGCAGAGGCCAGGAGCAGAGCCCTAGGCCGCAGGGACACAGTGTTTGCGGCCTCTGTGGGCACCTCCGTGGCGGGCCACCCTCGGCACCTGGAGAGCTCACCCTAATCTCCCGTGAGCCCCCTGGGCCTTTTTTTTCTGGCTCCTGCACAGATCAGTAGAACCTCTCCCATCAGCCTGAGTCAACTTGTAAGCAGCACAGGGGAGGAAACCAAAAAGGATGGGGGAATGTGAGAAAAAAAATCAGATTGGCTTAAACACCCAGAATTTAACTCAGCAGCGGCAGCTGACCGCTGACACTGGATCCATCTCCTGGAAGTCACTTGCTGGTTACTCACAGCAACCTCCATAGCACAGCGGCTACCGGGGGAAGGGGCAGGAGTGGAAGTCTGCATCCCAGAAAAGGCGGCAGCCAAGGGCTCAGGTGGGTCCTTATCTCGGGGCCCGTGGGTGCTGGTCTCTGACCGATTCTAGGGCAGAGCAGTCATGTCCTGATTTAACGTCGCTGTGGCCTAAACGAATCTGCCGCAG
>PVJI01029810.1:0-14866 GCA_004026765.1 Micronycteris hirsuta
AAGAGGAACACACCAAGACACATCATAATGACATTACCCAAGATTAAAAATAAGGAGAGAATCTTAGAAGCAGCAAGAGAAAAGGAGACAGTTACCTACAAAGGAATTCCCATAAGACTGTCAGCTGATTTCTCAAAAGAGACCTTTCAGGCAAGAAGGGGCTGGAGAGAAGTATTCCAAGTCATGAAAGGCAAGGACCTGCATCCAAAAATACTCTATCCAGCAAAGCTATCATTTAGAATGGAAGGGCAGATAAAGTGCTTCTCAGATAAGGTCAAGTTCAAGGAGTTCATCATCACCCAGCCTTTATTATATGAAATGTTAAAGGGATTTATATAAGACATGGAGGGATATCAACAGGGGAGTGGTAGGGGGAGAGAAGGGAAAAAGGTGCAGAGAAATAGCATAAACGGTAGGTAGAAAACAGACAGGGGGAGGTTAAGAATCGTATAGGAAATGTAGAAGACAAAGAACTTGTGTGTATGACCTATGGACAAAAACTAAAGGGCAGGGAATGGAGGGGTGAGGGTGGAGGGGAAGAAAGGGGGGAAAATGGGACAACTGTAATAGCATAATCAATAAAATATATTTAAAAAAAGAGTAAAGGTGGTGGAAGCAAGGGAGCGAGGTGGGTTTGGCTGGGGTTGGTGGGGGAGGGTTGGGGAGAAAATGCAGACAACTGTGATTGAAAAACAATAAAGTCATTAAAATAACTAACTAACTAAATAAATAAAATCTTTATAAAAGAGAGTAAAGGTGGTATCATCTTCAGCATTTGTGGTGCTTCTTTGAATTTTATGATTTATTACGAAAGCTATTTATTTATTTACTTATTTATTTATTTATGTTAAAGAAAGGGAAGGGAGAAAGAGAGGGAGAGAAGCAACGACATGAAGGAACATCAACTGGCTGCCTCTCCACAGCCGAGGCCTGGGCCCCGGTCGATGACTTTTCATTTTGCGGAATGACGCTCAACCAACTGAACCACACTGGTCAGGTCCCCTCTCTGCTATTTTTGTGACTTCCTCTGAATCTATAATTACTTCAAAATAAGGTTCTTTTTTTTAAAAAAAAAAAAGCAAAATAAAATGATCTATAATTCATGTTTATCATTGTTTAAGAAAGAATAACAGTTTATTAATACTTTAGTAGTCACTAGTATGACTTCAAGTAGATATGATTTACTAAATACATACATATATGTATTCTAATCATACATACATAGAAATATAGAGAGATGTAGATGCAATATAATCTCCACACGAGCAAGTATTTTTTGTTTAGATTGTTCATTATGTTATCCCAAGCCAAGAAAAGTGAGAGCATATAGAAGACTACATCTATATAAGGTCTTCTAATATCTACATAATATTCAAATATACATATGAGTGAATATGAAAGCCCTCTCTCTCATCCTCCGAATTCAAAGAGTTGTTGATCTTCTTTGCAAGTTTTCTTTTTCTTCAGACAGGAGCTCCCCATCCATGAAGGCTCTAACAGTGTTTCGTAGTTCTGTGTATCCCCAGCCTTCACTATGCTAGTGATCGCTCACCAGATTCTTGGGTTTCTCCAATTGATTCTGGTCTAGGGACCTGGCCTGGCCTTGTGGGCTGCCCCTGCTTCACCCCAGAATTTGTGTCCCTAAACACAGCTTGAAATGGGCCCTTGCTTCTTCTTTGCTTCACTCTGATGTACTTCTTTTAACCTCCAAACAGTAATTGTAAATGACATAACTGACACCTGGCCATTTCAAGCATTATAACATCCTTCTGAACTCTTCCTTGGTGCCCGTGGTTGATATTCAATTACAGGAACAAAGGCAGCAGCTGGGTAATGCCCACTGCACACCAAGGCTGGGTCAGCAAAAGCAAGACTGGCCAAAGACTGGACTAGCTAAATTGATGGGCTTGTTAATATGGTAGCTCCCAAACAAGTTTCACCGGAAGGGACTGATATAGCTGCAAATAAACCCTGTTTTTTTAATTCTCTCCTTAAAGAATTATAGCCCTGGCTGGTGTGGCTTAATGGATTGAGCACCAGCCTGAGAACCAAAGGGTTGCCAGTTCTATTCCCAGTCAGGGCACATGCCTGGGTTGCAGGCCAGGTCCCCAGTAGGGAACAGGTGAAAGGCAACCACACATTGGTGTTTCTCTCCGTCTCTTTCTCCCTCCTTTCCCCCTCTCTCTAAAAATAAATAAATAAAATCTTTAAAAAAATTACATACATTCCTGAGATTAACAGAGCCTGACTACAATCATGTGTTTGCCTGGATTCCAGAGCAGAGAGGTTGAGAAGTGGTACAGGAATTACAAGAGGGAATTTCACAGACACAGGCTGATGGAGGTGCTTGCCTCCCAGGTGCTGCCCTGTCTCATACAAATTGAGGCTGGCAGGGCTTGGCTGGTGTGAACCCCAGTAAGGGCCCTCATTTTTCTGCCTTGAGACAGAGGAGAATATTGGAACTGCCCAGAGGAACTCCTTCCATCAGTCATCTGTAAAGTGAATCAGAGTATGAGGCCCTTGACTTCCTTTGAGTAATTGAACAAATAGCATGGTCTTCTCGGCTTACTGCCTGGTCATACACCACAGGCCTGGATCACATAGAACACCTCTGTGTGTAGTGGTAGGAGGTGGACCATAAGATTTACCATTTTACTGCTCAGAGTTTGAATCTTGGGTTCCCCCACTTACTAGTGGGCAAGTTACTCAACCTCTCTGAGCCTCAGCTTCCCCATAAATAAAACATGGATAACATGACCTTCCTCAAAGCATTATAGTTAGGATCCACTGCCTGACACGACACACATTCCTGACAGTGAATATGTGTTCCTGATTTGGTTGACCTGGGTTTGGGGCTCCCATACCCTGCGATTGACTTCATTAGAGAGTTGGCTGAAAAGGTCTATGGTGCTTTCCTCAGAGGCCGGCCCTGCCACCACTGCAGCCATATTCCTTCCTGCCTGGACCATGGGATTTCATTCTCATCACGAAGTCCTCCACCCCCTCAGGAGACATTTGGCAATACCTGAAGACATTTTTGTTTATCACAACATAGGGGGAGGGATGTGACCTACATCTAGTGGGTGAGGCCAGGGATGCTGCTTAACATTGTCTAATGAACAGGACAGCCCTCCCAACAAAGAATCATCTAGCCCAAATGTTGATAGTACTCAGGCTCAAAACCCTGGAACAGACCCTATATCCAGAATGTGTGTGCTCATAGATAAAATGGCATTCTTCATTAAGTGGGAGAAAAACCTGTGGGAGACAACTACATAAAACATATGCTTGTGGACAAGAAAACAAGAATTGTTATCAGAAGATTAAGGTATCAGATGATTTTCTTGCATTTTATATCTTCCTATAGTGTTGGTTGGAAAACAAAGAGGAAGAAATGATTTATTCTAGTGTGGCACAAGATTCAGCTGGTACTTTAAACAAGATAATCAGCACTTGGAGACTCAATGAACTTCAAATGCTCTTCATTCAGCTAATGGCCAATTTATCCACATCCAATGCACTTTGCAAATGCATGAGATAGAATAATACTAAGAGAATCAATATTTGGAGGGGATAAGAAAAACCATCCATAGGAAAATACTTTAAGTAGGGTTTGTATATGCATTTAATTTTTACTTCATTGTTCATTAACCCAGAAAATGACAACAATTGCTTTGACTGATTAGGTCAGTTGGGGTAAAAAAAAACTTCTGGTTTGACTGGTTTTTCCTTTTAAAAAATGTTTTCTACAGAAACTATTTTGACCTGCCAAGTCATTAAAAACTGCCAAAACCATCCTGTATGTAAAACAGAACCAAAGCAGAACAGTAGGTCAGAGGGGGAAAAGTAACACTTAGAATGTGTTCCCCATTACAGGGCAGATGGTGACCACACAGCAACAAAAAGATGACATTTATGATGAAGTAAAGTAGCTGAACATCAGAAGATGTTATTAAACTGAAGTGGAAAAAAGACTCCAACATATAACACAAAGGCTAATCAGGGCAAGACATTTAAAAGTCCTATTCATTTGGAGCCAAAGAGTGGCTTAGATCCCAAAATGCTATTAAAGAGTGACTTACACCTCACAATTCTTGTTAGCTGACCATGGGAGACACAATAGTTGCTTAGTCATGGTCAGCACAGTGGGGATGATTTGCTCATGATTTATATACAATATTCTTGCAAGCAAATTATGGCATTCACAATTCTCAATGTTTTATTATTGTTTTTCAGAGAGGGACCCATTGAATAACGGTATGGATTTCTTTCAGATATGTTAGTTATAGCAATTTTTGTTGTTTTTGCCTCTAACCACTGGATATTAGTAATCTCATCAATTATCCTTTTTATATATTAACACTCCAATCAAGACAAGGAAACATGAAAATCTAATCTTTAGTCTTGAAGATAGTTATATAGTATGAGGCTGGGCTTAGTTACTTAGTAGAAAATGCCAAAGTTATGAAACTATAAACTACATTATTCGTGAAAGAGAAATGTGTCTTGACAAAAAATATCTTTAAGACAGAATTTTATAATAGGTGCAGATGATTTGACCTGCCCATTCTACCTTGTCTTGTCTTGCTATCTTGCTGTAATAATGGTTATTTATTCATTAATGTATTTATGCTGCACTCCACGAAGGCTCCAGGGAAGCACACACGTATGTACAACACACACAGAGCAGTCGAGGCGAGAACGCTGAGGAAAAAGAAGCAAGCCAAGGAGAGATTAGAACGCAGAACACTTACCGTCCAGTGCTACAGAGTGCCCGGTATGGGCTGCAGTTATGGTGCCAGGCGTCTTAGCAGCCAAAGCAAAGAAGTACACCCTAATTATCACAAGGTTCACAGAAAAAAAAAAAAAGGAAAGAAAAGAAAAGAGCTGTTTCATGTTTCTTGACTGCAAAATCTGAGAGAAAATTCCCCATTGTGCCTCATGAGGGCAATTTCTTGAGGAATTTGTTAAATAGTAGTAACATTCGTGTTTTCTATTTCATTACTTTCTGCACTTATTTGTATTGTTTTCAAAATACGTTAATAGAACACAATTTTGAAAAACCAATGCTCTAGAGACATTTATATGTATATGCACAAGGAAGCATGCATAAAAGCATCTGTTACAGCATGGCTGTATAGAAACAGAAGAAATATTCATCACTAAGAGCATAACTACATTTAGGTATACCCATATGAGAATATAATGCAGCAGTTGAAATGAATCAATTATGTCTACATTATTAACATAGCTAAATCTCAAAAACATTGAATTTTTTAAAAAGCAAGTGGGAGTATGATACATATATAAGTTTAAATAGCCTTGAATGGCACTATGTAATGTCTGCATATAGTTAGTAACTAACAAAAACCTCTAAACATGGGTGGAAAGGACACAGAACAACTTCAGGATAGCAACTCCCTTCAGGGTGGCAGAGAGGAAGACCGTGGCCATGGCACTGGTTGAACTTCATGAGGGGATGCAGGGCAGCAGGGAGCTTCCTCTCTGTCTGTAAGACTTCTTTTAAAACAAGATGTGAAACAAACATGGCAAACCAATTAACAATCTAATCTTTGTTGTGGGTACCTGGTTATCTATTATATTCCTCTCTGGACTATTCTGTATATTAAAATCTTTAAATTTAGCCCTGGCTGGTGTAGCTCAGTGGATTGAGTGGGGACCTGCGAACCAAGTGGTTGTCGGTTCGATTCCCACTCAAGGCACATGCCTGGGTTGCAGGCCGGGTTCCCAGTGGGGGACACATGGGAAACAACCGCACATCGATGTTTCTCTCCCTCTTTCTCCCTCCCTTCCCTTCTGTCTAAAAATATATAAATAAATAAAATCTCTAAATTTAAACATAAAGTTTTAAAATAATGACAGAAGCTTGAGGATGGAGTGTGAAGGATCTAGAATACTGTGCAGAGGACTCTGAGCCCTTTAGGCATCAGAGTATTTGACCAGAGGGCAGCCTTTGTCAGAGCTGTGCTCTGGAAGGGTTACTCAACCAGGTGCATAGAACTGACATGAAGGAGAAGCACTAGAGGAAAAGAGATCTGCTGGGAAGTTTTTGCAAAATGCCTGTTGTGAAAGATATGGTGCAACCTACCCTATTAGTTAGGAAACATGCACATTGTTTCTTGGAGTACACATGATTAGCCCTCGGGCAACATGGAGGTGAGAGGCACTGACGGCACCCCATGCAGTTGAGTCCCCCAAAACTTAGTTACTAATAGTCTACTGTCGCCTGGAACCCTAACAATAACATAAACAGTTGATTAACACATATTTTGTATGTTATGTGTATTATGTACTGTATTATTACAATAAAGTAAGCTAGAGAAAAGAAAATGTTTTTAAGAAAACCCTAAGGAAGGGGAAATACATTTTTAGTATTTATTGAAAAAAATCAGTTTATAAGTGAACCCGTGCAGTTCAAACCCACATTCTTTAAGGGTCAACTGTAAAACATCACTCTCTTGCCTTCTATGACACGTATTTAACTTCACCTCTATATTCTGAAATCAAATTCTCCAAGTTGTCCCAGAGGGATTACTGGAACACACCCTGTCCCATTTCACCACCAGGCTCAATGTTTCTTGGCTCAGCTGTAGATCTCTGGTAGATGAGATTTCGGTAATTGTAGGGAACGAATGAGAAAAATTGAGACTGAGGGTGGGGAGGGGATCTAGAATCAAGAAACATTATTGCTGCTATTAAGAAAACCCTATGGGGAGCAACATAAAATTAAAACCGAAAGCAGATTTTGTGTGAATCACATGCCAATTCACTGGTGGCCAAGCTATTTTAAATACTGGCTTAGTTGCATGTGATTAAGAAATATATCAAATCCAAGGAGGCACACATCTCAGTCCCTCACTTGTTCCTCCTTGTTTGAGGATCAGTCCAAAGCATGACATTACATTTCTCCGAAGACTAAATTTACCTGCACGGGAAGCTGTGGACTGTGTCTACTCCTAGTCTATGGTCTGTGTCTGCCCCAAATGAGTTCCTTGAATAAGTCAGGAATTTCCCATGAACCATATAGTGTTGCTGATAGAGAACACTTTACATCCTGGCCATAACTCTGTCTGCAGTGGGTTTACTTCTACTTATATTTCTGCTTTCTTCCCTCACACTCCAGGGCTGGCTATCAAATGCTCATAGACTCAACCAAGTGTTTGCGCTATCTAACCTCAGGGCCCTCCTCACAGCCCTTCTATCCATAGTTCGCTGTTTCTTCACAGTCCCCCCAGGGCTGTTTCAGACTGCCAGGCACCCTCAGCTCCTCCCTCACTCTGGTCCCTGTGGCAGAAGGCTTCGCTTTTCCGTTTACTAAGAACGTTTGAGCTCTCCTGGTCCTACAGTCATGCCTTAGTTCAAACTGACTTCCCTTGCCACACCCGCATCAATCTCCTCCTCTTCTTCCCTCTCGGGGGAAATTTGGTTTGAGTATGGTTCCAGCAGTCTTTAGGACTGCAACAGTGACCTAGGTCAGGCTCTGTAAAATCTCCCTGCTGCAACAGTTGGCGCAAAAGTGATCATATATCCTGAGGCTGGCCAATCAGAATGATTCAAATCCCTGGCCTGAGTGATTGGTTCAAGGATAAGCTTAAGACCCAAAGCCAGCTAGTCCAGGTCAGTGCCAAGACTGGGGCATGACCTCCAGGAGGAAACCTTTGTCACTGTACTTCATACCTTAGAATTGGAGCCAACCTAACTGAGAGAGGGAAAGAAACCAAGTTCTGATGACATTGTTTGAACTCCTAGTTTAGTCCTGATCTTGGACATTTCACTGCACGAACCAGTGGCTTTCCTTTTAGGTTCAAGTCCATTTGAACAGGGTTTCTGCCACCTGCTGGGGACAAGTCTCAGTGTCCTCTTCTATTCTCTGAAGTTCTTCAGTAGGTTCCCCAGACCCTGTCACACTCCTGCTCATCATCAGAACATGGCCTGCTTCCTACTGCACAGGAAAAGAGGGGCCCTCAAGCACAAAGCCCACAGCTTCTCTTTTACTTCTCATCCATCTTCACCTACATCTCTGTGGGAATATCCTCAAGTCTGTACTTCCTCATGTCCACAGGGAGCTGGGCTTCCTCTGCCCTGGGTCCTGTGTCCTCTGGTCTCCTCTGGGACTAAGCTTAATCAAGTACTCCCTCTTCCTTCTCTCTTCAATCTGTCCTGCTCTACTGGCTCCTTGTCTTCAGCTATGAATGTGTATACGCATCTCACTAGGAAAGTAGAAAGAAAAAGAAAGGTAGAAAGAAAGAAAGAAAGAAAGAAAGAAAGAAAGAAAGAAAGAAAGAAAGAAAGAAAGAAAGAAAGAAAGAAAGAAAGAAAGAAAGAGAAAGAAAAGAAAAGAAAGACAGAAAGAAAGGAGGGAGGGAGGGAAGGGAAGGAGGGAGGGAGGGAGGGAGAGGAGGGAAGGAGGGAGGGAAGAGAATTTTCCTTTTTCCTAAAAATCAGTCTGTCATCATTTTTCTTCCTTTACTTCACAGTGTGTTTGCTTCAGAAATATTGTTTCCTCCCTGTGCATTCTTATCGCTGCTGCATTAGGATTCTGCCCCTCCGCTTTCCTGAACCTGCCAAGTGCAGTGACCTAATTTTAGCGTTGCACTTATTCTGCTGATTTGTTCTCCACAAAATGGCCTTTCGAGCACTTCCCTCAAAGATCTTACTGCTGATTTTTAGTGACGCTTCTCCCCCTTCCATCCTGTAAGCCAACAATGTGTTGCCTTTTTTTTTGAGGGGAGGATTACAAAATTGTTGAAAATTTCATAAAACCTGTGGTTTGTTTCCCTAGAAACATGTAGTTTGCAGGGGATCAGTCAAGGTTGCTAGTAACAAACTGAAGAATATACTCCAGCTTGTTTCATCAGAAAGGGTTTTCCTCAGGGCACAGATACACAGTGGTTAGGAGAACGAAACTCCCAGGACCTCCAAACCACACAGCAGACCACTCTGCTTCTGCTGGTGACAAAGCTATCAAATTAAAGGTGCCACCAAGAAGCTGACACAAAACTGCATCAGTTCTAGCAGGAATGGTGCCAGCAGACTGGATGCCCTGCACCCCATTCTTCTCTCCTCCTGAAACTCCATCCCAGATCAAATCTCACACGAGGCTCACTGTCTCCAGGTGACCCAGTTTCTAACCAAGGTCTCTCACAAGCTCATCTTACTGGCAGAACCTAATCTCATCCAGAACTCTAGCTTCCAGGGGGAATGTGAACTGTGATTTCCACCTCCCTAACTCTGCACTGCAGAAAGGGTCTGGACATCTCTCTCAAATCTGTACCTTTCCCTCCTCCTCTGAACTTGCCTTAATTAATAAGGCCCTTTTCAGGAATTGTGGACATCTTATTTGGAGTTATAGCAAAAGTCTGGAAACTAGTTTCGCATCCTCAGTCCTGCCTTTCTCCATGCTAGCAATCACTGGATAAAACAACCAGACGAGGGTCTGACTTTAGCTCTGGCTTTAAACCTGTCCCCTCATTTGCCGTGTACTCTTAAGAAAACCATTTCTTTGGGCTTCAGTTTCCTCATTTGTAAAATGAAAGGGTCGGAGTACATAATTCCCAAGTTCCCTCTAGCTCAAAAGTTCTGGAATTCTTGTTCCAACAACTCTGCCCTGCCCCATTTATCTCATAGGGTTACCGCGAAAATTAAGAAATCATATATGTGAATGCACTTGGAAACTCTGACACATTAGGTTTTACATCTCTAAGAATGTTATTAATTGCTATTAATTCTTCAGTGTCACCTCTGACTGGCACTGAAGGCACAACAGGTTATAATAGCTAACATTTATTAAGCACTTACTGTGTGCCAGATACGGTGCTAAGCCATTGCATTCATAGTCTCTTTTAATTAACTAATATAAAGGGGGAAGTCTATCATCACTTACTATGATGTATGGTCAGCCTGTCAGAGATAAGGCACTCCTGCTGCATCAGATCTCCAGCTGAGTGGAGGCAGGAAGACAGAGCAGAGAAAACAAAAACTGAGAAGAACATGTCCATGCAGACACAGAATCACAGTCAGTCAGGGACACCTAAGGCAGAGAGTGCTGCCTGTGTGCGGCTGTGAGTAACTGTGTCCTCAGGAAGCAAAGGCCAAGGACACGACCGCAACATTTCCAGGTCCCTCAGAGATGGTTCCTGCCACGCCCCTGGACAGAGGGACCACCACCCATGGTCTTTCTCAGCAGTTTCACTATGCCCCCTGAGGCAGAATGTGCACACCTCTTCTTTCTCCGTTACTTTCAAATTAGACAGCCCCACACACACATTCACGTTTATTCCCTTTCTCTCATCACCCCTCTTTTCCTCCTCCTCCTCCTCCAAATCTTGCCCAGGAAATCTCAACCTTGGGAAAAGTCTGTCTTCCCCCTGTGTCTCAGGTTGGGTCCTCTAGAAGTAGGGTGAGATGGGGACTCCTAAGCAAGTGTGTTATTACAGAAGGCTCTTGGGAGCATCCCATAAGGGAGTGAAGGACGAAAGAAAGGCAAGAGGGAAGCGAAGCCAGGGTATGGTTTCAGGGAGTCCCCTCCCCCCAGCCTCAGCCCAATCTGGCGAGCTCTGGAGCCTATATTCTACTGCAAAGTCTGTCCTTCCCTCGGCCTAGGGAGCAGGGCTTTTGGACCCACTCTAGTCACCGGGGTGGAGGCAGCCTCCAGGCAGACCTAGAGAGCTAGTGCTGGTCAAGCCCAGGCAGAACCTCAGAGAAAGTGGTGGGTCTGAGTCATTATCAGCCGCACCTGAGCAGTCAGTTGCTAACGGGCCCCGGAGGACCTAGGCAGGGCTCCATTAGTATCTGCAACAGCCTTCTCACCATTGTCTCTTTATTGTTTCCTCTTATTTCATTCCTTAGCTAGCAAGGGCAGAAAATTGCTTAACAGCTGGCACTAGGGAAACACCAGTTTAGGAAAGCCCCTGAGCTGGCCTGTCTGGGGATGGTATGAGTGTGGTCATTTAGGAGATAGGGAAACACAGGGGAAAATGTGGGCAGGTGGTATATAGAGAAAGAAACCTGAACAACCAATAAATATAGAAAAGATGCCTGGCCTCCTGGTCAGAGGCTGTCTGGTGAGGAGTACACAAGCACCCCTGCCTGGCCTCGAGGTGGGACTGTGGTAGAACACCTGCTCCATAGTACCCTGGGCATCAGGCTGAGGAGGCTCCCCCGAAAGCACATCCTGCTTACCTGGGTTCCCACCACTTAAAGGATGGCATTTAAACTCAGAGGACCAGGTAAGCCCAAGTATCCCTCATGTTGTGTTAGTAATACCACCAGTTGCTTTCTGATTTTTTGAAATTAAAAATGTATTAAACCTGTGTATTTGCCTGTGTTCACAATTGTATATCACACTAGGATCTGTTGAGATTTATCATGTTGTTGCTATTGCTGTTATTATCTAACAGCTCTTGGGGGAGGGAAAAATTTAAATTGATTTTTCTGGTATAAAATAAGGAGGGTAATGGAAATTCCTGGCCACGGTCTTGAATTTTCCTAAAGTATGAGTGAATCTCACATGAGTCAGGGGACCTCATGACTCTGAGAAGAGCAGGGATCTCAGGCTTTCCTTGCAGCCCTCACAGGAAAGAAAATGACAATATTTATACAGCACTGGGGGTGGAGCAAAGCAGAGGGAATCTGTAGACAACCATATGGAACTTGATTAAAAAATTACATTTTCTTCATATTATATTGTGTAATTTATGTCAAGAAAAGTAAGATAGGAATTATCAGGGAAAATACTGAATATTGACTTTTCATGACACTTTCCAGTAAAATCTCTTCAAGAACTTGAGTGAGAAATTGGAGCTGTTCTCCTGGGCATGGCTGACTCTCCCAGGAGTCACGTGGCCCCACACTCCTTTTCTAGCTCTTGGTAGTCGCCATCAGGGAGAAAACGTGTTCGCCTAAATGAGTGATAAAAAATTGAAAACCATTTTGCAAACCTATCAAACATTTATAATAGTTGGAATTAGGTTTAAATAGTCTAATGGCTCTTCCTTTTCTTCCTGATGGAGATTCTCATAATGAGGACAAATAAATTTTGAACCCAATTGGCCTTTGACACCAGTGATTCTGTGATGTAGAAACTCTCCTTCACTTATCCTGACTGTCTAACAGCAGGCACTTCGAGGACAGTGACTCTGCTAAATGTTCCCCTCAGCTAGAGCAGGCAGTAGCAGGCTAAATGGGAAGACAGAGCTTGGGCCTGGCCTACCTGGCCATCCACAGTCCAGGCAAGCCCTCCTCCACCACAGACCAGGCTGCACTGTGGGCTGGGGCATCCTGCTCCTGGCACCTTTCCAACACAAACTGCCCCTTGTCCAGCAAATGGACAGCTGATGGATGAGATGGATTTGCAGGTGCTGGATCACCTTGCTTTCCTTTTCTAGCACTACAGGTAGTCCCAGGTCTTCTCATTCATTCTCTGACCTATGGCTACCGTGGGATGATGTCAGTCCCTCCACCCCTGCCCACACCAATCTCTAAAGATCCACAGACCAGGTGTGGCCAGGCACTCCAGGCCCTGCCAGGCTGCCCAAAGGGCTGAGGAGATCGTTCCTCCAAGCACGCCTCTGAGGAATATCCAGGTAAAGTTGTAAGCAGGGAGTGGGTAAGCAGCCCTTTAAAGGTTCAGAAACATAGTCTCATAAAATAACTAAAGGCAGGTATAGCTGGTAGATCAACTGGGCATATGAGCTATGAGACTATAATATCAATTTTTATTTCTTTATTATTTACTACAATGAAAATATTTTTTAAAAGTTTTATCTGGGCCTAAAAAAATTAAGCCTTTCTTTTCACTATTTCCCTGCAATACTGCCATCCAATTCTGATGCTGGCCACCCAGAGTCAGCACAGATTCCACAGATTAAGTGCACACTGTCTCTAAATGTCTTCATTTCAGATACCAGCCACAAGTTCTGGAGTCCCCAGGTCACCTGCACTTCTGACTAGCTGGCTACAGATTTGGGGGTTCCTGAGACCCCCTCAGGTTTGATAGTTCACTACAATGACTCAGAGAACTCAGGAAAGTGCTACACTTACAATGACAATGATTCAAAGGATACAGATCAGGACAAGCCAAATGAGGACACACACAGGTCAAGGTCTGTGAGGGTCCAAAACACAGAGCTTCTGTGTCCTCTCTTGTGGAACCAGGATGTGTCACCTTCCCAGCTCAATGTGCTCACCAACCAGGAAGCTACCCATGAGAAGCCTCAGGGTCCAGAGATTTTACTGGGGTTTCATTACATAGTCACAGTTGATTAAATCATGTCTGAACCCTATCTCCAGCCCCCTTTTCCTCCTTGGAAGTTGGGAGGTCAAGCTGATACCACGTGGCTCAGAGCCCTAGCTCTACAATCATGTGGCTGGACTTTCTGGCCTGACCAGTCGCCATCCTAAGTCACCTCATTAGCACAAACTCAGGTGTGGTTGAGGGACCAACCATGAATTCCCATCATGCAGTTTCACTTAGGAAATTCCAAGGATTTAAATGTTATCTCCCAGAAAATAAAAACAAAGACCAGAAAAATTCTATAATATACAATAATCCCTAATAATACTAGTTTATGAGTATAAGACTCCCAGGACAATCGTCCCAGAAAAAGTAGGTATGATATGGATTTTTTCCTAAAGGAGAACAAATGAATTGTTGGGAAGGCAATTCTGGGCTAAAGGTCAGTATGAAAGAAGGTTATTAAAAGAAGAAAAAAGATGATGGGAAGAAGGAAAGATTATAAGTAAAATACAGTCTAGAAAGGAGTAATTGATTTAAAAAAATGCAAGTCCTTGGGGTGAGGGTACTATAGACCTTTGGAAAAAAATGGAGCCAGCAGAGTTTCACCTTTTATTGCTAAAGACCAACACGTTGAGGGATATCACTATCAGAAGATCAATAATGAAAACAGTGCTGGGCTTGGACTTGCCAGTTGATGGGGCTCTCCGCTGTGAAGAAATCTGCCTGACACCCACCAGCAGCCACGTATCAATGAGTATGGCCCTGCATCAGGCCTGGTGCATATCTGCAAGACCGAGAAAACAAGGTGTGACACAAATCTTTTGAAATACAGTCTCATGAAACACTACCATCTGGAATAAAGTATGAGACATAGATCTACGAGAAGTCAGTGTCTTCTAGGAGACACTGAAGTGCTAGCAGAGAAAGGTCTTCTAGGTTATCACTGTATTCTTGGAGGGTCTGGCAGATGAAGAAAGACAAGAGGCAAATGTGTAAGCCTTCATTTCCTTCAAATCAGGAAGCTTGAAATATAACTGTATACCTGTGAATTCTTCTCATGTTCATTTCATTAAGAGTATGTAATTCTGTACCAAAAGGAATATGCAATTTTACTAAAGTTTGAGACCATGACTGTATCTGTTTGATGTGCTCTTCACTAAACATTGCTTCCAGATGTCAAGACATTCATTACCTATAGGCCTAACATATAGATAACTGTCTTTTTTCACCTAAACCTTCACTTTCCTTATATTATAAGAATATTCTTATTCTCTTAATAAGAATATTATTAAAACTTTAAACAAATATTGAATACATTACATTTTTATCCATTCTGATAAACATTTTCCCAATTCTATGTCTCTAAATTTGGATGTATATTTCAATCAGTGTTTTCTTACAATTATAATTGCCAGCATCTGTAACATCTGAGACTGGATGAAATATGGGCAATTTCTTAAAATATTGTCACTAAACAAAATGTTTAAAGTTTAAAGTCCTAGTTAAAGAAACTCATTTTCCTAAAGAGCTTGAATGCTTCATGAACATGACAGAAATTAGGTGTCTGAATTCTAGAATTATTAAGAAATCTTAAAACTGTGGACTTCC
>PVJI01029811.1:0-14899 GCA_004026765.1 Micronycteris hirsuta
ACGTTATTGATTTACACTTGGAGAGAAATGCCAGAACTAGTGTTTAGATGTCAAAATAACTCCAAGAAGACTACAAGGCTGTTTTGATCATTTGAAACCGAATCCCTGCCTCCTTTGAGATGGGGCTTTCAGACCTGGAGCCTCCTGAAATGCCGCGGCGAAGCTCCACGGCTCGGGTTTCCGCTTCAAAGGCCGCCCCGTGTGAAAGTATACGCAATTTCAAAAAGAACACGTCGCTGTCCTACTTTGAGTCCCCTTCTCTTAAAAGCATGTTTTGACTAAGATTAATTTATAGCCCAGGGAGATTTTGGAAAGGGAAAACGCCTTGAAATTGCAAGTAAAAATAACTAAGAAATCCATTTGCTTCTTGAATATCGAGTGTCGTTGTTTGGGACCGGGACCAGATTTACACAGGGCTGCAGGTAAATGGACCGCCAGTGGGGTTTGCAGGGTGCAGTTCACACTTCAGGGGAAACTGTAGCTGGACGCCCCGGAGGTGGTGGAGCCCCAACAGAGCAAAGCACGGGGCAAGTGCTGAGCCTCTCAGCGGCTCATCAAAGGGAGGGCAGCCCAGGAGGGAAAGGGAGGGCAGAGAGGCCCCTTTACCTGGCTTAAGGCTGAGAGGCTAATCAGTAAAAGCTCCGGCAGCATCTGAGAGGGCTCAGCTGCCTGGCCCAGGCTCCCGGCCGCAGGTTTCCACGAACCGTTTCTGTGCGGTGGATAATTGCACCTTGGCTATTCCCATCACCGTGGCTACAGACAGGCACATCTACTTCCATAGTACATAAGATTTTTCCCTCATAGTTTATCATGTGTTTTCTTTTCTTAAAAAAAAAACCGCCTTATGCTTTTTGGATGTTTTCTTTATACACATTAAGGAATCTGTTTGTTGGTCATTGATGTACCACATGCTTTACCAGATCAACACAGCTGATGACCCACGGAAGGGGCCCCCAAGGGCCTATGGGCTTATCCACCGACCCAAGGACGGAAACCAGCCCTTCACACATGAGCTTCGGCATGCAGACATCTGGTCCTCCGCACCCAGTGTGTTCTGACCCTCAGACTCCCGGTCCTGACCGGAAGGAAAAGGTGTTTTTAGGGAGAGAGGGGACAAAGTGCCTGCCCTGTGGCTGTGATCCGCTGGGCATGTCCTGAGCTTTCGTCACTAGGGCTGGCATGACAAAACGCCGCCGTCTGCACGGCTCAGTCAATGGACGTTTATTTTCTCACAGTTTCAGAGGCTGGAAGTCCAAGATCAAGGTGCAGGCAGGTTGGGTTTCTCCTGCGGCCTCTCTCCGTGGCTTGCAGGGGCCGTGTCCTCCCTGGGCCTTCGTGTGGCCTTTCCTCTGGGCGCAAACGCCCCTGGCACCCTCCTCTTCCACCAAGAAAACCGGTCCTGTTGGGTTTGGGCCCCCCTTCATGATTTCAGGTATTAGAGTTCTCCAGAGAAACAGAACCAATGAGAGATACGTCAACGTACAAGAGGAGGCGTGTGATAAGAACCAGCTCACATGGTTAGGGAGGCCGAGGGGTCCCATAGGCCAGCGGCCCCCACTCCCAGGGCCTGTTAGGAATCGGGTCGCACAGCAGGAGGTGAGCTTGAATGTCCTGCACTTGAATCATCCTGAAACCATCCCCCCAACCCCAGTCCGTGGAAAAATCGTCTTCCACGAACCTGGTCCCTGGTGCCGAAAAGGTTGGGGATCACTGCCATAGGGACTGTCTTCAAGCTGGAGAGCCAGGAAAGCTGGTGGTAAAATTCAGCCCGCATGCAAAGGCCTGAGAGCCGGGCAAGGGGGGCGGGGGTTAAGATGCAAGTCCCAGGCTGAGCCCCAAAGCCCGAGAACCAGGGAGGACAGCTGCCTCAGCTCCAGCAGGGAAAGGGAATTCCCCCTTCCTCCTCATTTTTGGGCTAACGGGACCCTCGAAGAACTGAGGAGTCCTACCCACTCCGGGGAGGGCCCTCTGCTGTATCCAGTTCACCGACTCAAATGCCAGGCTCTTCAGAAACACTCTCAGACACACCCAGAAATAGTGTTTTACCCGCTACCTGGGCAGCCCTTCCCCTAGTCAAGCTAGTTGACCTAGGAAATTAACCATCACAGCCATTTAACCTTCATTACCTCCTTAAAGGCCCTATTTCCATGTAGAGTCAGGTCGAGGGTTAGGGCTGCAACACGTGGATTTGTGGAGAACATAACTCAGTCCATAACAGAGGGACACCCGACACATGGACGAAACCAACTGTGAAAACTGTAGGATGGAGGAGTTTAAGGTACCACTCCCTTTCACCTTGACCTGTGCACTATCCACGTGCCAACGCCATGGGACAAATCTTACCCCTGAAATAAATCAACTGTAGACAGAACAAAAGCTCCGCATTTGTGTGAAGCAACGGGTCCTATTTATAATCTCCATTTTTAATGTAATAAAAAGGGGCTTTCACTCCACCAGAAACCCTTGGACATTCATCTCAGATCCAAATGATAAAGTATGTCAAATTACGTGTCTGCGACACCATCTGTATTCAGCTTCTAACGGGGGAAAAATGTGGTAGACTCAGCATTTAATAAATAAGAGATGAGGGCTTTCACTCAATGTCCTTCTGATCTAAGAAAACTGCTGCTGTCGAACTTAATAGCAGCTACTATTTCCATAAACAATGAGACACAATCCAGAAGGGACTTTATCCAAGACATATCAAATCTATGCAAATCAAAATAGGATCAGCTGATGAGGAAATTACCGCTTCTGGCAAAAATTGCCGTTGGCCTGTGGAACTTACTATTTTTCTTCATCAAGATGCATGACTACGCAAGTCCATAGGACTCACGACTACCTGGGCACACAAGGGGCAACACAGCCAAGGGCAGTTTACAACATGAGATCCCTTGAAGGAAAGGTGAGGTCTTAGAAACGGCCCTTGGTGGTATTAAACAGCATCTTTTTTTTAGCTTTTTAAGGAAATTTTATTTATTTGTTAGACAAGGGAAGGGAGGGAGAAAGAGAGAGAGAGAAACACCAATGTGTGGTTGCCTCTCGTGTGCTCCCCACCAGGGATCCGGCCCGCAACCCAGGCAGGTACCCTGACTGGGAATCAAACCGGTGACTCTTTGGTTCACAGGCCGGTGCTCAGTCCACTGAGCCACACCAGCCAGGGCTAAACAGCATCTTAAAACAGGTATAACCAAGCTCTACAGACAGGCGTTTCCGACCCTCAGGACATTTCTATCTGGGGCCCACACCCGCCATCATCCAAGCGAAAATGTGGCAGGATCCTCTTAGCCTAAGCTGTATGACCAGCTTAAATTTCTCATTACCTTTTCATTCTTCATTATTTTCTCCTTGTTTCCAGCAGCTATTTCCTTTAGGTCCAAAATCCATGCCACTTTGTATGACTACCTCATCCCCTGGTGTGCCCGGCCCCCCACAGGAGTCCTCCCTCTGAGTTTCTCTAGCACTGAGTCATGGAGGTGAAGGCCTGCTGATAATTATGAGCAAGGTGCAATGGTAGAAAGAAAGGGAAGAACAGCGCGTAGAGCAAACTTCTTTGCCGTAAAGACATCTGAATGCCGATGACATTCGGGGTCCGGCAGAAGGAACGCCACCGCGTGTGACTGGCAGGGCACATGACGGCCTCGCACGAGACGGACAGTAATTTGCACATTTCACCTAAAACGCCATGTGGTGTGCTTGAGTGTGACATTGTTATGTTACAGAATTACACGCTTATGACGTTGTAATAAGCGGTTTTTACGTAACAAAAAAGGGGCGTCATGGGTGTTAGGCCCTGTATTTTACTTATGGAATCTGATTCAACACAAAGATGGTTGAAAATGGCATCGAAACTGGGAAACGCTCGCTGTTAGCACTCCAGAGTCGGAAGGACCAAGGCCAAGTGCTTTCTGTCGGTGGCACCGAAGCCCTGAAGAACTCCCAAACAGAACCTATACTGTCCTTTTTTTTCCCTCTGATTGCTGTTCCTAAATTATTAACCCAAAAAGCATAATGGAAGAATGTTAGCTACCTTCTCTATTGCTAACTCAACAGTAAATTGTTTTTCCTTCAGTCGGGAATACTGAGAGTGAGCCGTATAAAACATTGTACTTACAAAGTGACTAGGACGGCCTCAGTGTTTCCCTCCAGTTAGCTAAACTTGAGATAGAGCCCAGCTCGGAGGACTGAACCGGGGAGGGTTGCCGAGGGAGGCCTGGACAGGCCCTGCCCCTGGACCCTGGGGAACTGTGGTGAAGAGAAGGAAACCCCGATGGGGGAGCAGGGGAAAACAAGTACCAGTCAGTTCTGCTGCTATGACAAAAGTACCAGACGGGGTGGCTGAAACAACAGACATTTCTTTCCCACGGTTCTGGAGGCTGGGAGTCCGCAGCCAGGGTGCCCGCAGGGTCAGGGCCTGGTGAGAGTCCTCCTCCTGGTTGGCAGACATCTATCTTCCCTAGTTGCTCCCTGATGTGATGGAGAGAAAGTGAGAATGAGGGAGAGGGGAGGGGGGAAGGGTGGAGAGGGGGACAGGGGATGGGGAGGGGGAGGGAAAAGGAGAGGAAGCGGTGGAGAGGGAGGGGGTGGAGGAGGCGGGGAGGGGAAGGGGAGAGGGTCCCTCAGGTCTCTCCTTCTGCTAAGAAGGGCACTAATCTCATTATGGGGTCTCCACTCTCATGACCTCACATAAACCTAACCACTTCTCTAAGGCCCCCAAACCATCGCTCTGGTGGGTGAGGCTTCGACAGGAGGATTTGAGGGTATGATAACAAGCCTACAGACGTAGTATTTGTCCCGTGAGAGTACCCAGGACCGAGAGTCCCGGCCTCCCTTGTGTGTGTCAGGCTGTGAGAGGGCCCCCTTCTAGGCTGCCCCAGGGTCCAGCCGAGGGCCGGACACACCCTCGGAAACTGAGCAGCACCAAAGCGCAGCCATCCCGAAAGGTACTTGAGGAGCGGGTGCCCTGGACTGCTCCAGTTCCCGCAGGCAGGGGCCCTGAGCTGGCAGCCAGCAGGGTGACTCCCCAGCAGGGTGGTTGCCCAGGGAGAGACAGCAGACGTGTCCCCAGGGCACAGCCTGAGCCCAGAAAACAGGCGACCAGTTCACAGTCGCCAAGAACTAGCACAGCCCGGGGAGGGCAGACCTATAACCAGGCCCCCTCCAGCCCAAAGCCAGTCTAGGGAGCGAAACAGAGAGGCCACTAGAGCATGTTTCTCTCCAGGCTGCACCTAAAGGAGCTATTTAAAGTCAATTCAATTGAATTCGAAATCAAATTGGATGAGATGGAACTAAGAGCCAGATTGTACCCAGTAACCCGTGCAGCGGGGTCAGGGGAAGATCCGGTGACAGGGCCAAAGTGAAGCCGTTCCTTTGTCCCTGCGGCGTGAGTTCCGCGGACGTCCCCTGCGCAGTGGCCAGCCCCGGCTGCACAGCGCGGGGCTGTTCATCTTGACGGCAGCCTGCAGTCGGGGCGCAGCCTGTCCCCACTTACAGATGAGCGGGGAAGGCACAGGGCAGGTAGACACTTGCCACCGTCACAGAACCAGTGAGCGGAGTATCAGGACCCGCACCCGGCGGGGGCCCCGCTTCGCAGCCATCTCTGGAATCCACACCCTGCACGCCTGCCCCCCATCAGACACAACTAAGCAAACGCCCCGGGTAATCGGGATGCCCATTGAGGCGAAAGGAAGGCGCCCTGTGAAGCTTTCACATGGAGAGAGAAAGAAAGAGCATAATAGCAGCACCCATAATTAAAGACAAGAACAATGAAGAGAAAAGGAAAGTTGGGAGAGGCTTTCCTCTGAGAGTTGTATTTTTAGGGGAAGAGGGAAAAAGAACGATTTTTCTTCTCATGACTCTGGATCAGACTCTGAGGTTTGACTAAAGAAATGACCTTGAACCGTAGCAGAGAATAATAAAAGACAATTTCCAGTAAGTATGCTAGCTCGAATTAATGATTTACTTTTTATTTTTAAACTGAATTCAGTAGAGATTTACATGCATTAGGTTACAGTGATTAACATTGAAATTTGACCTTGAAATCATCTTTACATTGTAAATTCTTAATGATCAAAACAATGTTCTCAGTGATTAAAACATATTAGTAATTAATTATTAAAGAAGAATAATTGCAAATACACATTCCTAAAATCTCAAGGCTTTTAAACCATTTGCACAAACGACTGGACATTTTTTAAATTTGAAAAAAAACCCTCATCTGATTGCTCGTTTTCATCGTGCATCCAACAACAGTAATGAAGGTGCTTCCTGCCCCGTCTCCTGGGGTCTCACGGCCAGAAACGCTCGCAACCGCCTTGGATCCCATCAAAGCGAAAGAAAAATCTGTAACATTTTTTTTAAATCCCCTGAACTTCTTAAGGAAAGGTGATAAAAGGTCAGCATTTCTTTTGAAAGTCACTCTGCAGACAGTCTGATGACACAGTCAGGGCAGGACCCCAGTGCCACAGCTGTGAGCTGCGTGGATGCCAGAGCCGGAGGAGCACAGCCAGGGTCACCTAGCGAACTGGACTCGCCTGAACAATTTATACTGAGTAATAACCTTTCAAAAAGTTAGTGTATCTCTCCCTGACTGGGTGGCTCAGTTGCTTGGTGCACTGTCCCATACACCAAAAGGTCACGGGTTCAATTCCTAGTCAGGCTCATACCTCGGTTGTGGATCTGATCCCCACTCAGGGCACATACAGGAGACAACCAGTCAATGTCTATCTGTCTGTCTGTCTGTCTCTCTCTCATTCTCTCTCTCTAAAATCAAAAAAAACATCCTTGAGTGAGGATTAAAAATATATTTTTAAAAAAATAATTATATCTCATGCTGTAGAGAAAAAAAAAAAAATCGACCAGATTCGGTCCCATCTGTTTTAAGCAATCTGTGCCGATGCCATGGGTCTCCTTAAACGGGACGCTGGTGCCGGGGGCAGATTTCCTCTCGACGGGAGGAGCCCGGAATGTGCACACGCCAGGGCGGCGGCTTCCACGAGCCACGGCTGCCCCAGAGCCGGGACCAGGGCTCTCGGCTGCGGAAAGATACAAAAGCACCCCCAACCCTGACCCCAGTCCACTCCCTTCTCCATGGGTCCCCTCAGAAGTGACAATATTTAATGAATAAAAAAGAAAGGGCAATTTCCTGAGGGATTTAATCAATATAACTTCCTGAGTGGTCAGGCGGTGCCTTTCACAGCTTACTCCATGTTGACCATCAACATGGTTTTATTCCAGCAGAAAGGAGCGTTTGAAATGTTACCTGTGTTACTTTCTACTGCTGCATAACACGTGACCACAGACTCAGGGTGTAAAGCAACACAAACTTATTGTTTCACACTTCCTGCGGACCAGGGCTCCTGGCCCGTCACGCTTTCACTGAGCTCTTCGCTCAGGGTTTCTACGACGAAGTACTCATTTGCATCACCTGGAAATTCACGTTAGAGAGCTAATTATCCATGTGATGGGACGTCTGGGCACTGGGACCTTTGGGAGAGAATTAGGTTTAGAGGCGGTCGTGTGGGTGGCCCTCCCGCCCCAGGATTAGTGCCTTAAAAGGGAAGAGACCAGAACGCGCGCGCGCGCTCTCTCTCTCTCTCTCTCTCTCCCCCCCCCACCAGGGGAGGCGCAGCAAAAAGGCGGCCGTCTGAGCACCAGAAAGAGAGCCCTCCCGGCCCCAGAACCTGCCGGCCAACTGAGCTTCGACTCCCGACATCCTGGACACGGAGAAATAGAAGCTTGTTTTGAAGCCGCCTGGTCTCCAGTAGTTCTGTGACCGCAGACTGAGCTAACACAGTCTCACGAGGCTGAAATCAGCGTGCTAGCCAGGTGCCTCCTTGTTTGCAGCTCTGTCCTTCATTTTACCCACTGCTCGCGCCAGGGGCAAACATGGTGACCACCTGCGGAGTGTTCGATATTCGGGACAGCCTGCGGGACCGAGAACTCGCACATGCAAAGCCCCTCTGCTCTGTCCTGCTCAGCGACCTCTTTCCAGAAACGGTAGCTGCGCCTCGTGCTCCCAGGGCTGTGCTCCGGCTGGGGAAGCCCTAAGTCTCCGGAAGGGAAGTCTTCTCGCCGATGAAGATCAGCTTTCGTACTACCCCAGAGGGCCACCCGGTGTGCACAAACAACTTGCTATTGACAAAAATGTAACAGGGCTGACATAAAATTTAATCACACACTTCTAATAACTTAGAATAGAGTGAAAGCCATCCCTGAAATAAGGGTCACTTCTGATGCACTTCCTTGATTTTACAAACAAACGCCTGGCTAGTGTGCTCAGTGGATTGAGCGCGGACCATGAACCAAAGGGTCTCCAGTTCTATTCCCAGTCAGGGCACATGCCTGGGTTGTGGGCCAGGTCTCCAGTAGGGGGCGTGTGAGAGGCAACCACACACTGATATTTCTCTCCCTCTCTTTCTCCTTCCCTTCCCCTCTCTCTAAAAATAAATAAATAAAATCTTTTTAAAGAAAAACGAGCCTTGGGCTGGAGTGACAGAGAGACAGTCAGCTGTCTTGTCACGTGCAACCCAAAGCCCTCCGTGCAAGTTGCTGTGCTGCATGTCGGGTGTGGTTTCATAGTTTCTGTTGCTTTCTGTTCAGCTTCACTCGAGATATATTTTCAATAATATGGACATCAGGTTCTTTGCTTCTCCCCGATATCTGTTTTATTGAAAATATCTCCAGAGTAAAATGCAAAAAAAGGCAGTAACTGTGTGAGGGGACCTTGACTGTGGCCATCACCGCACGGCGTGTGACTTTGCCAGGTCAGCAGGTTGTACACCTCAGGCCGCGATGTTTAGCTGCCGATTACACCTCGATGGGGCCGGGGGTCCCTCGAAGTGTCTGCACCTGCGGCCACACGGGGAAACTCAGACACTGTGCTAAGTGAAGCAGCCGGACACCAAAGGGCAGCTGTTATGTGACTCCACTTACATGAAATGTCTAGAACGGACGAATCACGGAGACAAAGCAGATTAGAGGCAGGCCGGCGCTGGGGGAGGGGGGAGGGGGCAGCAACTGCTTCATGGGCACAGAATCCTGCTTTGTGGCGCTGGGAAAGTTCTGGAAATAGTGGTGATGGTTACACGTTACACTCAATGCCACTGAATGGCTTATGTGGCAAATTTTATGTTATATATACTTCACCACAATAAAAAAAATTTGCATTTTATAAAAACGTTATCTATACATACAGGGGCTGGCGAGAGTTTGCTGACCCCTGACCTAGAACTGTCTGCAACGACCTAAGGCCCGAAGGGACCCATCACTCGTTGTCCCAGAGAAACCGGTGCAAGGTGCTAAGCACTTCCCAGGAGGCCTGCGATCCTGCCGCTGGGCTGGCCGTTTCCTTGCAGGTGCAAACGGACACACATGTGGAACGTGGAGAGAGGCCCACTCACGCTGGGCTGTGTGACCTTAAAAAGCCTCCACAGTCCATCACGGACGTGGTGCTGTGGACCCAAGAAAACACGCGCAGGGCCGTCCGGGAGGCCCGCCCCCACGCCCACATCGCTCCCAGTCCCGCCCTGTCCGCCCCCAACTGCAGTCGGGTCAGGTGCATCTGCTACGCTGGGCCCCAAGGTCCTGCACGGGGAAGCAGGCAGAGGGCATGTCTCAGCACGCGTGGATGGCGGCCACCATCCCCAGGCGCAGTTTCCACCCAGAGGAATAAACATCCTCCTGGAAACAGACGTGAAACGCGAAGCGCAGAGTCAGGATGTGGGCATAAGGCCCTGCCAGCCAGCGCCGGTTTACAAGACGACTAATAACAACAATTGCGGTGGTATTTTTAAAGGGACTTCTCCGGAGCTGTGGTCACTTCTCAGCGTACAGTAAATTAACTGTGAAGTGCTATACCTCCTGCAGGGGGGTCCCCTCAAACGTAAAGGGGTTATAAGGCTAAAAAATGCAGACACGCAACATGTCTGCAGAAATCATTAAAAAAGATCAAATGTAATATTTTCTTTCAACATGGACAACCGCTTTGAGATTTTCCATTCAGGCAGACGGAACACAGCCTCCGGCGCTCGCCAATTACCCCTGACAAATACCATTTGGGCCTGAGTGAGGTTGTAAGTGAAATAAAACAGTGGGAGGGAAAAAACAGCACACGATAAAAGGCATTTTTCTTGGTCTGCTGAGAACTTACAGTAAGTTATCCATTTGGGAGGTCAGGCCTCGCTTCCTGCCAAGGACGGACCCCATGTGATCTGGGGTTCGAAGGTGACTTTTGTTTGACAGTCATAGGATGGGAAGACACAACTCAGCGTTCATGTCCCTTCAAAGGGAGTCAGCTCTTTTTTCGCCTCACAAAGAAAAGAAATGTACATAAACAAAGCAAAGGACTCCAGGTGCCTTCCCTGCGTTCTGCAGCAAGCTGACTAAATGGGCGAGAACAATGTGTGACATGGGCCTGGCCAGAACCACAGGCCGCCCGCCAGCCCCGGCTGCGACCGACTAGCTGGGAGCACGTCCGCACCAGCTGCAGGGACCGCAGCCACAGGGACAGAACAGGCCCGGTCCTCCCCATGCCCCGGCTCCCTGTGCTTTCCTCCTCTCCAGAGGTCTTCCTCTCTGAGAACCCGATGGCCTGAGACAAGCCAAGAGAAGTCTGTCCCCACCACAAGACACCAACAAAACTCACCCCCACGCTGGACCGCAGCGCTGCTGAGCGGGCAGGCTGCCCGCGGGAATGCCGCTGGGCACCAAGCAGGCCGGGGCCACGCTCCGTCCGCGGCCGGGACTTTGGCCGCAGCATCTCTGCAGCAGACGTTCTTGCCACATAACTAAGTGGCTGTATAACAGTTCTGCCACACACACACACAAAAAAAAATGAAGTCACAAAGTATAAAAGAGGGACACAGTGAAATGTGACAACGTAAACAACAAAGCTGAGATTTCACTGGGAGAGACAGGCAATTGGACTGCGGTGAAGGTGTGGGCGGGTTCAGGGCCGCCCCGCACAGCAGGCGGTTTTAGTGCTTGTCTCCGTTCTGCGGGAACTGTGGGCTCGACGCCGCATCCACAGACAGGGCCTGGGCCTCGCTCTCCCCGCCCCGCGCTGTGTGTGTGTCAAAGTGGGAGACCAGCTCTTGGGGCAAATCATCCTCACCTGGAAGACACGCCAACTACTTTCTAAGTCCACCACCACCACCGCGTCCACTCCTCCCTGAGGAGCCTGGCTCTAAGGCAGGCAACCCCAGTAAAAGATGGGACGGTGCTGGCCAGCGTCCTGAGGGACGCTGCCCGATGGTAGTGGCCTCCCCGATAACCCCTGTCACTGGTAACCAATAAAAGCAGGAAGGTGGACTCTACCGATTGCCTGCGGCCAACAGCTTGCTCCTGCTGTGTCAGAGACGCGGCTGTTGAGTGCGGAAATGGAGTATTTCCTCTTCCACGTGGCTGGTGTGTCCCTGAGAGTCACGGCTAGGCTGGGGACACCGGCCTCGCACACTGAACCACAGCCATCGGAAACAGCTGAACGCTCCTTACCCTGACCTAAACCCTTGTTAGCCGGACCGTTTCCCAAACCAGCAGCTGCCCGCAGTACGGCAACGCCAGGCAGACACACAGTCATTTGGAGGTTTCCCTACTCTTCCCATTGAGGGGGAGACCTTCAAACTGGGGTAGGAGCCCCACCCAGGCCTTGCCCGTGTGCTACAGAGGAAATGCCAAAGAGAAAACACACCTGCCTCCACACAAGGCGAAGTCGAATGCATATCAACAGCAAGAGGTGGAGCAGGGTGTCCGGGGGGACCGAGACAGCAGCATCCCCAACCTGCACTGGGAGTTCGCCTTGACCTCAGGACACTTAACGGAGGCCTGAGAACGTCCAGCAGACCAAAGGAATCATCGAAAAGGAGGCTGCCCGCGTCGCCACTGCGGGATGTGCATAGCCCAGTGTCACCAGCTGCTTGGGATCTGTCAGCTGATGTGGGTGGGGAGTCCAGGGACACCCTGGTGCTGCTCTCCACCACTGGGAGGCGCTATCCTCGGGGCAAATGCTCGCCTCTCAGTGGAGCAAACAGCTCCTTCCCCGCTTACCACAGGCGGCACCAGGTCCTAATTCTAGACGCACCTGGCAGAAGGGGAGTCTCAGAAGCTTGCCCCCTTTCTTTGTGTGGGAGGGCAGTTTAAGCTCCTTGCAAGTGGCCCTTCCTCTTCACCCGTGTGCCCGGGCCTCGCTCCGCCTGCTCTCAGTGACGAAGCAAAGCCGGCCACCTGGTGCGAGACATTGTCCCCTCCTCAAAAAATAGCGCTGCACGTGGACGTTTATGCATGGCCTGTCCACAGGCAGAGGCCGGCAGGTCCCTCATCATATCACTGCCCCGCCTGGGGGCCCAGCACACCTAGCCAGGCCCCATCACCTTGCCTGTGTTTCTCACCCAGTGAGGTCCAACGACCCACAGCAGATGATGGACGTCTGCATTTTATCTCAGCAGCAACGCACAGAGTGGGTCTTGCTTTGTCCGGACCCTACGGCCTTCTGAACAAACCACAGTGTCCCCTGCTTTGGGCGGAGCAGCAGGGAGGGCCAGGCGCCCCAGCTCGGCGGTGCTCTCCTGCCACCTAGGGGATGGAGACGGAAGTGTCTCAGGCTCCCTGCCGAGCCCACAGCTGCAGAGCTCCATCCACTTGCGGTTTTTCAGGCCTCCACCCAAGCCCTTGGGACCCTCACAAGCAGGTGGGGCTTGTTTGGAAAGGAGACCCGTGAAAAGAAGGAAAGTGTACTGAGCACCTGCTGTGGTCCAGCCACTCATACTGAACCGCACGGGCCGAACCCCATGTTGAAGCATCGGAGCCTTTTATTAATCTGTACTCAACAATTATGTCCACAGCTCGGCCTTGGGAAGCTGTCTGGCAGTGGGCACTCCCTATCCTGTCCCCCAAAACCAACGTAACTGCAGCCCTTGGAAAACTAGAGTGTCCAGCTGGGAGAAGTTAAGCAGCTTGTTCCCATTGCAACATTGGCAGACAAGAGTCACCTGGGAACCTGAGGGCCCCCCACATCCTGGCACACCGCAGAACAATTCAGTCAGACCCTCCGGCGAGAGACCCCGGTCTCAGCCATCTCTGCACATGACAGGGAGGAACTCAGCGGGGGGGTCCCCATGCGCGTCCCCCCCCAACAGAAGCAATCAATGAGCACACCCAACCAGTGACAATACCTCGGGGACAGCTTGGACTATAGCAAAGAGGCAGCAAAGTCCTGCGGCACGGAAATGCCAAGGACGGCCGCAGAAAGTGTAGGAGGTACCTGTGTCACCGCCTCCCCAAGTCAAGGGCAGCTCGGGCCGGGGACCCCGCAGCCTCCCCACTGTGGGCGCTGGCAGCCTTAGCTGCGAGGTTTCCAGCGGCCTGCACCAACACCGGCCCCAGCTGGCGGGGCTGCCCCAGGGCCCCCGCCACGGCACTGTGTGGGATGCTAGGACTCCACACTGGCGGGGCCGTAGAAAGGTGCATCGGGCCTGCTTCTCTCCTCCCGATGTTCCTGTTCCCTTTCACGCACAGGAGACGTTCCAGATCTACAGAAGAAGGTTGATTTCCCTGTGAACCAACATGGCGGCATTGCCGGCAAAGCTCTGTGTCCACGGCAGCCGGCAAATCGGCACAGGCTTTGTTAGACTTTCCCCTTGGGGACAACGCATCCATGCACCACACGGCTGACTCGCAGCTGCGGTTTAGCAGCTGAGGAGCCACACTGCTGCGGCCTGGATGGGTGGCCCCCCGCCCCCCGGGGGCAGAGTCCAGGAGCTCAGGGAAAGCCACTGTCACAGAATGGCAGCTCTGATTTCCCAAGAAGTCGTTACCGGTCCCCACCTTCAGGCAGAAGCCTGTTAAGCGCCGCCTGAGGAGGGCCTCTTCCTTGTTTAGCTTCAAAGACTTGAGACTGGAGGAATGCCTCCACTCACCCTTAACTTCTCCGTCTGTCCCCTGGGGCCACTCTGCGTGGGAGGCTGACCACCCACCGCCTCCGCAGGCAGTAACCGGATACCACCCCCAAGGTGGGCGTGTTGGAACCTCGGGCAGGCGCGAGGCACCAGAAAACCAAAAACGGAGGAAGAGAGGAAATGGTGGTAAGTTAGAGAACAAGGAAGAGAACCGCGTGCGGGGTACAAGGGCGGCGCAGGCCGTGGCTCCCTTACGGAGATGGGTGCTGCTGGCCCCCAGTGACTTCGGGAGGACAGGCCGAGGGAGGGGCGGCGTCCTGTGAGCAGGGGCCTGTCCCGCAGGCAGCCGCAGATCCGCGCCCCCCACCCACCCAGGACCCTGCCTGCACGTGTGTGCCCCAGCGCCGTCCACACGCGGAGAGTCTTTTATCTGCTGTTCTCCAGATAAAGGTACGCGGAGACCTGTGGCCGATGACGGGAGACGTCTCCCCTGTCGCTGTCTCTGCACAGTCACTTTCTGCCCTGGTCTGTGTGCTCTGAGCACCAGATGACTGAAGCACAGCCGCCGCCACGGAGCCTGCGCAGTGGCCCACGCCGAGGGCTTTCTGTTTGAAAGGCGTGAAGCAACGTCAAGGAGAAACGCGCATGCGTCGGTCCCAGGCACCCACTGGCGGGGGCGAGAAACGAGCCGGGTGCAGCCGGCACAGGGCTGGGCCCGCGCCGGGCCCCGGCCTGCCTTCCTCCGCCGAGCTTCACTGGGGCAGCGCCCCGCGGCATGCTGGCCTGTGGCTGCGGCTGTGGCGCCGGGCAGTTGGGGCAAGGACTGCATGACCCAGAACACTTAAAATGCTCACTTTGGGGCCCTTTACAGAAAAGTTGGCGAACCCCTGGTATCACAAAATACGCTGCAACTGTTAAAACACAAAGTCAGTGCCAACTATATACATGAACAGGACAAAATGTTGAAGGTACAACAATAAAAAATGCTTATTTCTAACGCTGCCTGC
>PVJI01029812.1:0-14914 GCA_004026765.1 Micronycteris hirsuta
GCCGGGGCAGTTGCTTGGTTTGGGGGGACAGTTTTCTCACGTAGGCCTGTACCCCATACACAGTACATCGCTTAGCTGTTTCTGTTGGAGGAGGATGGAGACTTAAAAATGGAGCCGGGCTGCAGATAGTGCCTTCCACTTGACATTAAGACTCACGCATGTCATGCCCTGGCTGGGTGGCTCAGTTGGTTGGAGCGTCGTCCCCGTGCACCAAAAGGTTGCAGGTTCAATTCCTGGTCACAGCACATGCCTGGGTTGAGGGTTCGGTCCCCAGAAGGGCTGTGTACGGGAGCCAACTAATCAATGTCTCCCTCTCCCTCTCTAAAAACCAATAAGCATATCGGGGTGAGGATTTAAAAGAAAAAAAAAGAATCACTCGGGTCTCTCTGGTGTCACAGTGGTCCCCCTGGGAATGTCCCCCTGCCTGGCCCGTCCCCTTGGTCCATGCGGCCTCTCATTTCCTCCTCATGGCCGCTGCTCTTCGCCCCTCCTGCCTCGCCTTCCTGCCCTGCCCTTCCTCACCCTCTGCTCCTCCTGACTAATCTTTCCGCAAGCTCCTGCTGAAAGGTTGCCTCATCTAACTCCCAGACATTCCTTGACATTATGCTCGGAGACGTCATAGGTGCCCTGGAGCCGAGGACCACAGAGGGGGTCCCTGCTCTGTCCCTGTCTGTGAGCAGGTCGGCATTTGGGGGCCATGGGGTGGGCGCAAAACTAAACGTGTGATCGGGGGCCGACCTGTGGGGACTGAAGAGTCTTAAGCTGTGTGAGCAGTTTGCCCCAGGGAGGGGAGAGGTCCTCCCAGGCAAAGGGCACTTCAGGTGCAAAGGTCCGGGGCTGGCTGGTCCAGGCTGGAGGGACTGTGGAAGCAGCTGGATGGGGGCCCAGGGAGCGAGGAGGGTGGGGGCTGTGGGAGCAAAGAAGCGAGGCCCCAGGAGCAGCGAGGCAGCTGGTGGGACCCCATTTTAAACGAGAGCAGCTCCACTGTGATCTCTGTGGTGTTCTGTTTGAGAGTAAGATTTCTCTTGGCCAGAGATATCTGTGTTTGACAAATGTTTTGGAAACCATCACCAAAGTGGGCATTGGGGAGCCCTGGAAGGGACTTGAGCTGGGGATGGCCAGGGGTAGAGTTGGGGATTAGAAGAGACTTCTCTGGGAATGCCTGCAGAAGGGAGCCGGATGTGCAAAGGCACTGGGGCAGGGAATGGGGAGGCGTGGCCAGGAAACTTCAAATCATGGGCCAGGTGGAATGCAGGCGAGGGAGGAGATTGGGCTGGGAGGCCAGAGCGCTGGGGCCTGGAGTTGCTTTGCGACTGGCAGGAGGGGAGGGGCAGCTGGACTGGAGGCGGGAGACTAGGGCGAGGCTCCGGGGGCCAAGAATGGAGAGAGGCAGGTTACAGGAGAGTGGGGTTGGGCAGTGACAGGCTGTGGGAGGGAGAGGAAGGAAGGGACAAGGACAGTGCCTCGGGGGCTGCCCTGGTGACTGATGGGCCCGTTCCGAGGCGGCAGCTCGGGAGGAGGAGCAATGTGGTAGAAGCCCCAGAAGGCATGTTCAGGGCCCTGGAGAGAGGCACCCTTCTGGGTCCAGGGGCTTCCAGAAGCTCATGGAAAAGCAAGTCTGAAACCCTAAGAACAGCACCCAGGGGGTGGCAGACGTTCAGGGCTAGAAGGGTCTTACAGATGAGAGTTCTTTACCCCCATTTTTCAGATGAGGAAATCGAGGCTGAGACCTCCCTCAGGTGGGAATCCAAGGAGGGGCCCAGCGACCTCTGGAGCGAGAAACTGTGGAACCCGGACAGTCTGGAGAAGAGGACCTTCGTCCAGCAGAGCTGGGACCAGCCTGGTAGCCACTCCCAGCTGGAGAGGCCCAGAGACACTGCGAGGCTTGTCTATATCACACAGCAATTCGAGTTTAGCTGTCCCAGTCTCTGGAGTCCCGGGCACCGGGGAGGCCTCTCTGTGCCCCAGCTCCGGGCTGATGGAGGGGAGGGGTGGCCTGACGCAGTACTCCCGGGAGGGGGGGCGCTGGAGGGGGCCAGAGGCTAGTGGGAGACCCTCGCCTGGCAGAGCGTGAGATATTGGGAGTTGGATGGAGATCATCTAAGCAGCTTGCTGTGTGACCTTGGACAGGCTGCCTGGCGTCTCTGAGCCTCTCTCTCTGCTTGTTCAATTGAAAAATGGAGCCCCGGGGAAAGGGTATTACCCAGGCTGCTGAGGAGAGGAGAAAGCACAGACTCTGGGAGCAGACAGACTGCGTTCACATTTGCTTCTTGCTGCGTGATCATAGTCACTTTCCCTCTCAGCCTCAGTCTCCCCATCTGAAAAGCAGGCGCTATAAAAGTGTCTGACTCATCCTCAGGAGTGAAGGAGTTGCGCTCTAGAGGTGGGGAGTGCTCTGTCCTAACCTCTCCTAGGAGGGCCCATCTTCCGGCCCACGGACCCCAGCAACAGCCTGGGCTCCGGGATGCAGCTGTGTCCCCAGCCCCACCCACCTCTGCTCTCCCACCCTCCCCTACAGGGAGCCCGAGGTGCATTCTGAGCCCCTGAAAGGAAAAGCGCCCTGATGGGAGGGCCTTTTGAGGTGTCCTGGGAGGAAAGGGGCAGAGCAGATTCTCACGTTTCCTGAGCAACTACTACACGCCAAACCCTCTGCTCTCATCCACCACTATGTCAGGGAGACGGGTGGTTTGTGGGCCCCTTTGACAGACAGAGGAACTGAGGCTGCAAGAGGGACACAGACACCCCAGGCACCCCAGCTGGTGACTCAGGACAGCCCAGGTCCCCCAACTCCCTTCAAGGAGGAACCTGTGCCCCAGAGTGGACGAGCCGGCCCAGAGCAGCCAGCCAAGTCCTCTGGGTCTGAGGCTGCAAGAGGCCAGGCCGGCTTTGCAGAGGCCCCTGGCTCTTCCCTCAGGCCACCTCCGTGCGGGGGGAGGGTACCTTACCTGATTTCTGAGATGTCGTTCTCTTCAGTGTCCCACAGGGCCTGGGTCTGGGGCTCAGCAGGCCCGTCCATGGCAGGCCGGCAAGGCTGGGGAGGGGAGGGCATGCAGGGAGCAGACGGCACGGGCACGGGGGTCCGGTGTGAGTGGCAGTGGCGTCTGCCACCCGGGGAACCCGCCAGGTGCCTACCTCCACGCCCAAGGGGAGGGGCAGCACCCAGCCGGTTCTCCCAGCTGCTACCCACGCCTCCAACCGTGGGGAGCGGCCGGGAGGGAGCCACCCATCTCCGAGAGTGGGGAGGAGGGGAGGTGGGCAGTCCTAGCCTTCCTGTGAGCTCGTGGGGCAGAGTCCAGGGGCTCAGCTTCCCGGGGTTCAGCGTCCACCCTGCACCAGGACTTTCCGGGGTGCTGGCCCTGGGCCAGTCTGGGCCCATGTGGAGCCTGTGTTTGCTCATCTGAGGAAGGAGCTAATCCCATCTCGGAGAGTTCATTCATTCATTCATTCATTCCTTTATTAACTCAAGAAATAGTTATTGAATGCCACCTGTCTGCCAGACGCTTTTCTAAGTGCTGAGACACCTCTAGGAAGCCGGCAGACAGAAACTGCCCTTGTGGGCCGGCACTGCAAGGGGCTCAGGGAGAGACGCGGCCAGGGCCACAGCGGCGCTGCAGGAGAGACCGAGGGAGGGCAGAGACACTCAGAGCATCAGAGACAGAGAGACCAACAGAGAGACAGGGGCAGGCAGAGAAGGTCAGGGCTAGTGAGAGACGGAGATGGAGAGAGCGAGAGGCCAAGGAAAAGACAGGAAAGCAAGAGGGTCACAGGGAGTGAGAGACAGGGAGACACAGAGACACCCAGAGGTGCCAGGTGATGCCAGGCGGTTGGTGTGGGAGCCCGAAGACCACAGCGCCTGACGGGAACCCCAGCTCCAGCACCTGCCAGCTGTGGAGCCCTGGACCCGGTCCCATCAGCCCCTCGTGCCTCAGTTTCCCCAACTGTGATGACTAGGTGAAACATTTCTCAAATGGCAGGCTCAGGAAAGCCAGCATCTCCGTCTGCTCTATTCCCCCAAAACCCAGCTGCCCTCCAACCCTCAGAGACCTGGAGTTGGGTAATGAAGACCAATTTCCTCACCAAAAGTGAGTGCTTTTTATAAGACAAAAGGAGCACGTGTACCTTTTTTTTTTTAAATGTCTGAGCAGATAAATCTAGAAAGAAAATAAGGATCCCTGTGACCCTCCTTCTACCCACAGAGGTAGCCATCATTAATTAACATTTTAGTGGATACTTTCTAGAAATTTCTCATTTTTCTAGTATGTGCCCGAGACATTTTGGTTGAAAGAATGAAAACAAAAATGTCACTATTTAAAATCCTATTCACGACCAATCACAGTTTGTCACATGTCACTGCAAGGCGAGGTAGGTGGGGTGTGTCGAGCCCATGTAACAGATGCAGAGTGGGCCTCAGAGAGGCAGGGTGACTTGCCCAAGGTCACACAGCATTGCCCACTCTCACTCTGCGGGTGGGCAGACGACAGCTGTCTTGGGGTGCCACACCCCCTCAGTTTGTCTGCCTGAAGGCCCATCTCTAAGTGCGGTGGTCTGGCCCCTCCCCACCGCCACCCCATCATGACTGAGAGTGAGTCCTGCCTCGGCTCCCTTCAGTGTTAACCTCTGTGTTTTCATCCCGAAAAGGGCTTCCCTGCAGCGAGAGCGGAAATCAAGAGGGCCAGCCACCCCAGTCTGGGGCTGAGTGGGCCTCACTGATGTCAGGATGCTGGGGGCTGGGTGGAGGCACCGCACCTGGCCCCGGGGCCTCGGCCACCTCGCCTTCGTTCTGCTTTCAAGGCCCGTTGGCCCTGGCTGGTGTGACTCAGTGGATTGAGCACCAGCCTGTGGACCGAAGCATCGCCTGTTCGATTCCCAGTTGGGGCACATGCCTGGGTTGCAGGCCAGGTCCCCAGTAGGGGGCACGTGAGAGACAACCACACACTGATGTTTCTCTCCCTCCTTTCCCCTCTCTCTAAAAAAAAAATAAATAAATAAAAAAGAAGGAAAGAAAAGCAAAAGCTCCTTCATTCCTGGCTCTGAGGAGGTAACAACCCTGTCCTGTCCTTCCCACCGGAGCCTCTGCTGAACTCTGTCACCAGGACCCCCACAGCATTGCCAGACCCAGAGGGGAGGGGCCCTGTGCCAGGCAGGCGCCTCAAGCTCTGGACGGGAGGGAGAGTCTGAGGGAAAGGGAACGCCCAGGTCCTTGAGGGACGCGGGACAGGAAAGGTGGGGGCAGCCCTGGGGGACAAAGAAACCCGGGGGGACCTGTGAGAGTGTAGAGGAGGGTACTGAGGGGAGGAGGCGGGCCTTGGGGCTCTGAGTGGGATGGGCCATGACAAACAAGGGGACCCAGGGACCCAGGACCGGTCTCCACCTCCGGCCCCTGCGCCTGCTCTCTGAGGTGCTCTTCCCCAGACACTTGGGAGCTTCCCCCGGCCTGCCCGTCACACCCGTCCGAGCTCTCCCGTCTCCCCCTGGACTTTCCTCCGCAGCGCTCATCACCATTGACACCTGAGCGTCTCCCTCCTTGGCCTTGTTGATTGTCTCCTCATCTGGCAGTCAACCCCATGAAGACAGGGCTTGTGAGACGTTTGTCCCTGTCGTATCTGGACAAAAGCGACTGGCAGAGCTCCCAGAATGCCGTAGGTGTTCAGTCCACGCTGCTGATGGAAGAAACGAGCCGTTGCTGCTGACGGGGAGCGCGTGATTGGTGGTGCGGTGGGGGGCAGATCTCTGTGGAAAGTGGGGGTGGGGTGGGGAGACGGAAAGCCTGACTGCTGAGGGCGAGGGGCCCGGGTCCCCATGGCGGTAGCAGGAAGGAAAACAAGACACCAGAGTAGCATCTTAATGACAGCGGGGGAGGGTCATGGGGACCAGCGACCCCACAGAGAGGGACCTGGGGGTGGGGACATCTGCAAGACAGGGAAGAGACTTGGAGGGAAAGGAGAAGAAAAAGTGGGACATTCAGTGCCATCCAGGATGGTGGGGACACAGGGAGGAGCAGTGATTGTCCTGTCCATCCATCCATCCATCCATCCGTCCCTCTTTCCTTCCCTCCCTTCATCCATCCACCCATCATTCATCCCCCCTCCATTTATTCATTCATCCACCCATCCATTATCCATCCCTCCATCCTTCCATCATCTATCCTTGTAACTAATATGGGGGGGTGCTTCTCTGGGTCAGGACCCGGCACTGTGTCCCCAAATCACTACACAGGAGCCACTGACCACACGTGGCTGCTGACCACTGGGGACGTGGCACACGTGACCAAAGACGTGACCGTTTCCAGTTCTACTTAACTTTCATTAACTCACATTTGACTGGAAGAACAGAAACAGCATAACACACCTCCCTCTGGTGAGTCTGCCAAAACCAAGCGTGGGAATTGAGACAAAACCTGCCGAAGTATCTTCCGAGTCATTTTTATACGGATTGCATATTAAAAGGATGATAGTTTGGACATACTGGATTAAATAAAGCATGCACCTAAAGTCAGTCTCACCAAACAGGTGAGTAAAAAGTAAAAGAGACACTTTATACATTTTAAAATGTGGCTACTACAAAGTTGAGGACGACACCTGCGGCGAAGTGCTAGCTGATTGGCGGCAGGCCTGCGGTAAATCGGCTGCTTGGTGTCCTGCCTGTGGACACCCGGCCCTTTGGAGGTCCCAGGCCAGGGCACCCCAGTGGGGAAACTCGCCAGGTAAGGGACCCGAGCGGCGAAAGCGACCAGGTGGAGGGCCTGAGGCAGGCAGAGGCCTGGAGGCCAGAGAGACGGCTGGGAGTTTCTCCAGGCCGAAGAGGGGGCATGTGGAGATTGGGGGGGTTTATTCCGGGGTCCAGGGTGGGAGCTCTCACTTGTCCCTGGGGGCCTGAGGGTGGCAGGGAGCACTGCCACATAGGGCTAGGACATGCCCTCTGCCCCAGTAAGATATTGTCAGTAAGCCCCTGAGAAGACTGACTGTCACCGCAGACAAGCAGCAGCCCCCCCTTCCTTCCCCCTCAACCCTCAGGGACTGGACGGGAAAGGAGAGTGGGAAGCCCTCTCCTGCCAGGATGACCTCTGAGTGGGGACCTCTGAAGCAGATGCCCCAGGCCCGGCGCCCCCCACTGACTCCTTGGCCTCTCTCTAGGAGCCCACCTGGGCCCCGGGAAGCCCCGGGGTGAGCAAATTTTGCTCTCAGAGCTTAGACAGGGGCAAAGGGAGGTCACTGGGTCACGAGGTCACGTTTCTACAGAATCGGGGACATTGTCACCTCTAGAGCTCGACCTTTTTATTAAAAGCTAGTCATTGCTAGGGATTCTGGGAGAGCTGAGGACGGGCCAGCTCTGGCTGCTTAGAGGCAGGGTTCCCGAGAGGGCAGAGATGGGGGCAGGGCTCCCAAAATCTGGAGTCCGACCAAGGAATCTGAATGCGGGGGTGGGGGGGTGGAGAGCGGGTGACAGTGCTGGGGCTGGGGGGCCTGGACTCCTGGGTCCGAGGGAGGAGGGGCTGGGGGCCTGACTCCCCGGTCTGAGGGAGGAGGGGCCCCGGGGATGGACTCCTAGGTCCGAGGGAGGAGGGGGTGGTGGCCAGGATGCTTGGGTCTGAAGGAGGCGGGGGTGGTGGCCAAGATTCTTGTGGCCCAGACATAGGTGAAACTGGGACACCTAGACAACTGGACCTGGACAAGGGTGGGTTATGGGCGGGGCGGGGGGGGGGCGGAGGGGGTGCCAGTGTCCCGAAGGCTCTCCACGGCCCCTTTCGGAGGGAAACAAAGACTGTGTGGGTAGGGTGGGAGGAGGGCAGCGAACACCTCAAAGCCCGCAGCACTCCCTTCCCCCAGCCTTCCCCTCTAATCAGTGGGTCCATCTTGGGGTGTGCGTCTTGCAGAAACCTCCTTCTCTGCTCTCCACCCCATTACTCCATCCCCACCGAGGAGCCCGCCCCAGGGCCGATACTGTGGCCCCAGCTCCACCCACACACTCACACAGGCCGCCCCGCCCACCCTGCTCCGGCTGGGCCCGGGCTGGTCTCCTCTTGGGGAGCGACTGGCCGGGGACCTGACCCCCCGGAGCAGAGGCTGCGGCGGGATGCTGGTGGGGGGGGGGGCGGGGGCACCTGAGAAACTGGGTCCTGACCCGCTAGCTGGTCACAAAAGGAGAAGAGAGGTTCAGGTACGGAGAGCAGGGGGCCCAGAGGTAAAACCTGAGGCCAGGACTCCCGGGTCTGAAGGCGGAGGGGCTGGGGTCCAGGACTCCCGGGTCTGCGGGGGAAGCTTAGGCATCGGAATCCAGTTCCTGGTCGCAGGTTCTGGGATGGACAGAACTAAGCGAGGTTTGTGGGGGTGGGGGTCTCAGTCCGCAGGGTTCAAAGGAGCCGCCCTCCCCCGAGTCTTCCGGTTGTCCCGGGCGCTCCCAGGAACATCCTCACCTGTCCCCAGCACTTTTGTCTGCCAAGGTGCCAGGACCTGCCGAACCAGCTGTGCCAGTCGGACATTCCTGTGAGCCCCCTCCCCCCCACCTTCCTTCCCTCTGCAGTGGCTCCAGGGCGGCCTGAGCCCAGCCCCGAGGGCGGTGAGCGGGTGGGCGGAAGGCAGGCTCAGGAGGGAGAACAGGACGCCCCAATCCCTGCTTCGTCATCGCTGCTCCCGCCTCCCACCGGCCCTGCTCGTCCCTGCGCCTTCCGCCCTCCGCCCGCCGAGAGCAAGGGCTGCCGCCCCACTTCCTTCTGCGGCTGGCCCTCCCTCCTTGGCCCCCAGGCCCCCTAAACCGGCTCCACCAAACATACAGCCCGCCCTTCCTGCTCCTTGTGTTTCTTTCTTTTTTTCATTCATTCATTCATTCGGCAACTCTACCGAACACTGACTAGCACCTGTTCGGGCCCAGGCACTGCTCCAGGCACTGGGGAAACTTGGTGAACACGTAATGAGGATGTATTGCGCAGGACTGGAGGATGACGCCTCCCAAAGCTGTCTTCGAAACTGCCCTGAAACCTGTGAACCTGTGACCTCCCACGGCAAAGGGACTTCGCAGATGTGATGGAGTTAAGGATCTTGAGATGGAGCGATACCCCTGAGTTATCTGGGTGCGCCCAGTGCAATCTCCGGGGCCCTTAGAAGGGAAAGAGGGAGGCAGGGGGGTCCCACTTAGACAAGGAGAAAGGGGGATGGACACGAAAGGTCAGAGTTAATTTGGAGATGCCCCGCGACTGGCTTCGGAGACGGAGGGGTCGCAGGCAGCGGCTGGAAACTGGAAAAGGCCAGGACGCAGATTCTTCCCTGGGGCTTACAGAAGGAACCAGCCCCAAGACACATTGATTTTAACCCTATAAGAAGCACTTGGGATTTCTGACCTCTGGAACTGTAAGGTAATGAATTTGTGTTATTTTAAACCAGTGACCTAATCAGTGGCCACTTGTTACAACAGCCACAGGAAACTAGCAGTAACGGAGAAAGGTGACCGGCCGTTGAAAAACCGCATCAATGGCAAGGAGTGACGAGTACTAGGAAGAAGACTTAAGTCAGGCGAAGGGCCTGAAAGAGCACCAGAGGCTCTTTTAGGCAGGTGGTCAGGGCAGGCTTCTCGGAGGAGGTGGCATTTGGCAGAGGCCTGAAGGAGGTGAGGGAGCGAGCCGTGTGGAGATGGTGGAAGAGGGTTGCAGACAGAGGAGCCAGTGCAGGGGGGCCTGCGCTGGGCGCACGCCCGGTGTGATGGCGGAGCCGGAGGCGGCCAGTGTAGTTGGAGCGGAGCATGCAGTGTCTGTATCCATTAGAAAAAACTCTCTTGCCCTGGCTGGTGTGGCTCAGTGGATTGAGCGCCAGCCTGCGAACTAAAAGGTCGCCAGTTCGATTCCCAGTCAGGGCACATGCCTGGGTTGTGGGCCAGGTTCCCGATGCAGGGCATGTGAGAGGCAACTGCACACTGATGTTTCTCTCCCTCTCTTCCTCCCTTCCCCTCTCTCTAAAAATAAACAAATAAATAAATAAATCTTTAAAGAGAATAAAAGACCTCATTTTCTCAAGTGAATTTTTTTAAAATATGAGAATTTTTTTTTTAAATCCTCACCCAAAGATATGATTTTTTTTCTTTTTTGCTTTGAAAATATGTTTATTATTGCCCTGGCTGGTGTAGCTCAGTGGATTGAGTGCGGGCTGTGAACCAAAGGGTCGCAGGTTTGATTCGCAGTCAGGGCACACACCCGGGTTGCAGGCCAGGGTCCCCAGTGGGGGCCACATGAGAGGCAACCACACATTGATGTTTCTCTCCCTCTCCTTCTCTCTCCCTTCCCCACTCTAAAAATAAATAAAAATAAAATCTTTAAAAAATATGTTTATTGATTTGAGAGAGAGAGAGATTGATGGGTTGCCTCCCATACGCGCCCTGACCAGGAATTGAACCCCCAAACTTTTTGTGTACGGGACGATGCTCAAAGCAACTGAGCCACATGGCCAAGGCTGGCTTTTTTTTTTTAATTTTTTTCTTGATTTGAGAAGGAGAGAGGAAAATGTCGATGTGCCCCAATTGGGGATTGAACCCGCAACCTTTTGGTGTATGGGATGAAGCTCCAACCAACTGAGCCACCCCATTATCAAACAGCCTTAATGATTGTGTGTAGCTGTCCCATGGGGAGAGCTTTTCAGATAAACATGTAAATATCCCTCCAAGGTGAGAGACCGAGGCAGGAGACTGGGGACAGGCGTTGAGTTGAATTGTAATCTTAAACCAAGGTGGAGATATCCGAGAAAGCACTAACGGTGGTGAGAGAAGGTTTAGGACGTGGGATGGTGTCTTTCAGCCAGCAGATTAGAGAGATGGGGGGAGCCGGATCCAAGCTCACTCTTCTTCCGTGACCTGGGACTGATCCCCAATGTGGCAAGCTGTCTCCCAGCTCCAGAGAGCAGACACGCCTTGCCAGGGACACCCTCGTCATTCCAAGATATGGAGTCATAGTTTTACTGCGTTTGTCAAACACTTAGCACTTACTCAGTGCCCAGCACGGTGACAAGAGATTTACACATCTGCTCAGTCAACCCTCAGGACGACCTTATGAGGAGGGCGCTATTATTACCCTCACTTTACCGATGAGGAAGCTGAGGCACAGGGCTGACATCACTCATCCCGCTTGGACTCGAACCAATTTCAACATCCAGCGCATAGTACACGCTTACTCCACAGTGGCTCGGGCGGCCAGTCCCCATCCCGGCCTCTCATCACAACCCCTGGGCAGCTTTCAAAAGCCAGTCCCTAGGGGAAGTTGGAAGCCAGTCCCTAGAGGAATGCCGGTTTCTTCTTTCTTTCTTTCTTTCTTTCTTTCTTTCTTTCTTTCTTTCTTTCTTTCTTTCTTTCTTTCTTTCTTTCTTTCTTTTTAAAGATTTTATGTATTTATTTTTAGAGAGAGGGGAAGGGAGGGAGAAAGAGAGGGAGCGAAACATCAGTGTGTGGTTGCCTCTCACACCCACTACTGGGGACCTGGCCTGCAACCTAAGACATGTGCTCTGACTGGGAATCGAACTGGCAACCCTTTGCTTCTCAGGCCGGCGCTCAATCTACTGAGCCACACTAGCCAGGGCCAAAGATCACTGGTTTGATTCTGATCAGGGCACATACCTAGGTTTCGGGTATGCATCTGGATCGATGTTTTTCTCTGTCTAAAAATCAATGAACACGTCCTTGAATGAGATTTTTATGATTGTAATAAAAAAGAGACCCCCTGCTCTCAAAACAAACCAGAAAGCCTTCACACCACAAACATCAAGCCCAGTGGTACTCAACCAGGGGCAATTTTGTTGGCCTAGGTATGTGCCCTGCCTGGGAATCAAACACACAGCCTTTTGGCGTCCGGGAGAATGCCCCAACCAACTGAGCCACCCCAGCCGGCACAGAAGGTGGGACATCTTATACAGGCCAATACGCAGGCTCTTCAGCTCCTCAGATCGGGGGCAGCCACGGGGAACGGCTAGGAGTCAGGCCTTTCTCTGGATGCACGAACGAAGATTTGTGCAGCTAATGGTGTGTATGCGTCAACCCATTAAAAACACAGCTGTGAGCAGACACAGGACTTGACTTCGCGGTACGCTGCGGGAGGACTTAGGGGTGAGCGCGCTGGCCTCTGCAGCTCACTTTGAAACGCATCACGAAGTCCTATGCCTGCCGTGACAGTGTGATTTGTAATACGCGTTCGTGCTTTATCCCCATTTCCGGCACGGAGCCCCTAAAACCCTTGGAATTTCCTAAGGGGTAAGAGGGATAAAGGTGATGCTTACTCATAACAAACCCCTTTGTTAATGAGGTGACTTTCCGGAGGCACCTGAGGGTGGAGGCTGGTTGCCAAGGGAACCGACCACATGATTAGAGGATCGGAATTTTTGTTCCCACCTCCGACCTTCCCTTCGGGGGTGGGAGAGGGGCTGGAGATGGAGGACAAACACCGGTGGCCAGTGATTCCTTCAATCACGCCTATGTAGTGAAGCATCCCTTAAAAGACAAACAAACAAACAAACAGAAAAGCCCAGCCCTGGCTGGTGTAGCTCAGTGGATTGACTGCTGGCCTGTGAACCAAAGGGTCGCTGGTTCGATTCCTCGTCAGGGCACATGCCTGGGTTGTGGGGCCAGTTTCCCGGTGCCGGGCGCGTGAGAGGCAACCACACATGGATGTTTCTCTCCCTCTCTTTCTCCCTCCCTTCCCCTCTGTCTAAAAATAAATAAATTTTTAAAAATCTTTAAAAAAAACAGGGTTCCAGAGCTTCAGGTTGGTGGACACGTGGAGACTGGGGAGAGCTGCACCCACAGGGCACTACAAGCTGCGCTCCCTCCCCCGTCCCCGGCCCTGTGCCTCTCTTCCATCCGTCGCTTCCTGAGTTTGGTTCTCTTCGAGTTAGTCAGTTATCTAGTAAGTAATACGTGTCTCTGATTCTCTGAGCCGCTCAGGCAAATGACTCAAACCCAAGGAAGGGGTTGTGGGAATCTCCAGTCAACACTTCAGAAGCACAAGTGACAACGTGGGACCGAGCCCCCCCTCAGCGTGTGGGATCTGACGCCGTCTGCAGGTGGACAGTGTCAGAACCGAGTGGGATTGTCGGACACCCGGCTGGCAGTGGGGGATCGCTTGGTGTGGGGAAAACCCCACAGGCGGGGGCTGGGACGGGCGTCTGAATGCGACACACGCACTGGAGTGGCGCAGATGGGAAAGACCTAGGACAGGCCTAGGGGAGCAGTCGGAGCTGCCGTAGTGCTGGAGGGGCACAGTGCGTCTTGGAAAACAGCTGGTCTCTGACCAAGTTAAACACACACTTATCCGACCCAGCAATCACACTCCTGGGTGTTTTCCCAGGAAAGCAAGCATATCATGCTCAGACGAAGACTGGTACACGTGTTCACAGCTGCTCTATTTGTTCTAACCAACTCAAATGCTGGAAACGGCCCAATGTCCGTCAACAGGTGAGTGAGTCAGCAAACTTGGGCGGCATCCGGACCGTGAAATACCGCTTGACGCCACAAAGAATGAACCAAGGAGCGGCAATGTAAACGAACCTCAAAATAATTCTGCGGAACAAAAGAAGCTAGACAAAAAATAGAACGTTCCATACGGTTCCATTTATAGAAAAGCCTAGAAAATGCAAACTAATTACCCTGGTGGAAAGCAGTGGGTGGGTGCCGGGGGAAGGGAGAGGAAGGAGGAACGACAAGGGAGCACAGGAGACGTTAAGGGGTGACACCCTGTTCGCCATCTTGATTGTGGTGATGGCGTCACAGGGGAGCACGTATGTCAAAGCTTAGCAGATTGGCCCTGGCCGGGTAGCTCAGTTGGTTGGAGCATTTTCCTGATACATCAAGGTTACGGGTTCAATCCCTGGCCCGGGCACATACAAGAACCAACCAATGAGTGTTCAATAACTGGAACAACAAATTGATTTTTCTCTCTCTCTCTCAAATCAATAACTTTTTTTTTAGATTTTTATTTATTTATTTACTTTTAGAGAGAAGGGAAGGGAGGGAGAAAGAGAGGGAGAGAAACATCCATGTGTGGTTGCCTCTCACATGCCCCCTACTGGGGACCCTGCCCACAACCCAGGCATGTGCCCTGACTGGGAATCGAACCAATGACCCTTTGGTTTGCAGGCCGGCACTCAACCACTGAGCCACACCAGCCACGGCTAAAATCAATAACTTTTTTAAAAACTTACCAAATCAAGCACTTCCAAATATGTACGATTTATTTTATGTTAATTATACCTTCATAAAGCTAAAAATACAAAATGAAAACAAACTACAAACTGAATGCTTTCAAAACTGCACCATGTACTTTTGAGAGGATGGGTTTTATTATCTGGAGTCATGGGATTTTATGTAAATGATATCTCAAATAAACCTGACGTGTAAAATGAAGATGGATATAAAGTCACTACCGATAAAGAAGTCTTGGAGACCTCCTGTCTTATCATACTGATTATAAGCAACAATACCATATTATAAACTTCCGGGTTGCTAAGGGACTAGATCTCACTGTCCCCACCGCAAGAAACACATGGCGATGACGGGAGGTGATTCCGTGGGTGGCCAGCCCCGGGGGAAATCCGATGGCAGTATATAGGTGCTTCAAGGCAACCTGCTGTACAATCCAAGCGTGGCCCACCTTCTGGCGTCTCTGGGCCACCCCGGAAGAAGAAGAGTTGTCTTGGGCCGCACGTGAAATACACTGCAACATGTAGTCACAAAAAAAATCTTGTCATGGGCCCGGCTGGTGTAGCTCAGTGGATTGAGCGCGGGCTGGGAACCAGGCAGTCTCGGTTCGATTCCCAGTCAGGGCACATGCCTGGGTTGCAGGCCAGGTCCCCCTGAGGGCCATGTGAGAGGCAACCATACATTGCTGTTTCTCTCCCTCTCTGTCTCCCTCCCTTCCCCTCTCTCTAAAAAGAAATAGAAATAAAATATT
>PVJI01029813.1:0-14885 GCA_004026765.1 Micronycteris hirsuta
CCTAGAGACTAAATGCCTTTTGTAGCTAATGAATATTTCTGCCACTGCATTGATTTGAGTAAGGAGTAATGATCAAAATCTGAATATAAGTGCAGGATCCACATTGACTTACAAAGTTGGATACAGACCCCCCTTAGAAAGCACCTGTGCCGATGAAGTAATGAACATGTTAGTAGGATATTTTCTCCATACCTTCATTAAATTAAAAAGAGAGATAGATAGAGAAACCATTGGTTTAAATCAGTGAAAAAATAGTGGTTAGCCTCGTTGGCATCTTAACTACAAATGAAACCAATGTCCTGGTGTTGTTCCATTCTGGGTGCTCTGATGACATCATAGTTGACTAGTGATTTGAACTGTGCTTCAAATTACTTAGGAGGTGCTGTGGAATCATCTATGAGAAACAGTCTGGCACTAAAAAAGACAGCCTATAGACATGAAGAAAGAAGCTCAGTGGCTGTGCAGTCATGAAGTAGGGAGACCTCAAAAGGTTACCTTGTAATGGAGGTGCCATACTTGTTCAAAATGGTGAATTTCATACAGATTGCCATAAAGATTTTTGTGCCTTCTTGTCTTTTTCTCCTTTAGTTGTCTCCTGCTTTGCTTGTGTTCTTTTCTTTATTGTCAGATGTATCTTTCTTCTCAGACGTGTATAGAAAAAGGCCTGGTGCTATGCTTAGCTGTCTGCCTTAGATGTCCTTCATGTCTGTGTTCTCAGCTGTCATGCCAACCAGCACCTGGTAAAGGGACAAGACATTGTCTCTCTGGGAATGTTTTTACTTTCTTATAAATACTAAAACATGTAAGAATATTTAAGACCCAGAGAATGAATCCATAATAGTGGACTTTCAGGTACTTTGAAAGGCCTCATAAGATAGGGTAGTTGTTTTTGAATGACATTCCCAGCTAGTACATTTCATTTTTTACAGATTTTTAAGATATAGAGGAATATTCGGGAATTAAAGAAAAGAATGCTGAAGCCAGCTGCTTTCAGCTATTGATTGACAATGTTGGCATACATTCTCTGAGATTACTGCTGGCTGGAAGGCTTGTGATATGTGTGAGAAAAGAATTGATGTTATATTATGTTAGTTGGCATAGTCAGGGATGGGCTTAGTGGAGCAGGAAGTGGGAACTGCAGTATCTAAACTAAGAGGTAGAATCCATTCATGGAAGTGAGGGTAAGTGGTGGAACAGCATGGAGAAAGGCATATAAGTTGGAACAAAGAGTGCACAAGCAGAGGCCTGGGAAATGGGTACTGTGAAAGAACATGCTGGGAAATTGTGAAATACAAGTGGAAAGTGAGAGAGAGGCTACACTATGCAGGGCTGAAGATGAAGTTGAGGTTGTGGGTGAGAAGCAGAACCCCAACGTGAGTCCTTGGGATGGGGGTGTGCCTGGAAGCTTGGTACAGAGTGGGTACAGAGTGGCTGGGTCCAGGGAAGGGGGATAGGTCTGGAGAGAGGAAGACCAGCTGGGCAATGCTGCAGGAATCCACTGCACAGAAAGGTGGGGTCTTAGGCTTGGGTGATGTCAATGGGGCTGTAAAAAACAATCCAAAGAGTGCTTTCAAAGGACAAAGAGATGTCCTTTTCTAAGGACATTTGAGATGGAGAATGCAGTGCAGAGAAGAGAAAAAAATGATTTATACAAATGGCCCTGGATACCTCATCACAATATTACTCCTAACAATGCAGCAAGGATTGACTCTGTGCCAGGTCTTATTCTCAAGGCTTTATTTTTCAACTTCTTAAGTCCTCAAAACAAATATATTAGGTCAATTTGTTATCTTTGCTTTCCAGAGGCTCAGATAAGTATAGCAACTTGCTCTCTGCCTCATGGAGAAATTAGTCAAAAACAATTTATGTGTCAGCTTAAAAACTCTCTAATTCTTCCACATTTCTAAGAAGTCTGTCTCTCTGTGCCTTTGTGAATAAACACCTCTTCTTCTCAGTCTTTTACTTGATGTTCTTTTTACAGACTGTAAAAATGAAGCGTAGCTTTCCTCTGAAGATACCATCTCCTCCTAACTCTCACTGGGACCAGAGGGGCTATTCCTTTGTGCCTCATCTCTGTGCAGCTGCTGTGTGTGGAGAAGGAGTTGGGCGTCCCTCACTTTCCAGGGCCACTTCCTTGCCTGGTAGTGATACCACCAACCCCACCTCTGCCGATGTCCACACCACTCATGGCTCTCTCCCTTCCTCCCCTTTCTGCTTCCATCTATGATAGTCCAGGGCTCTCTCCCAGTGTCCTCAATGTTTCCTTCAGAATCAGAATCCCAGCCACCTCCTTCACTGTCATTTCTGTCATCATTTCTGAGGACGTCATACGATGATGTAAGAGTTCTTGTTTTCCTTCTACTCCTCTGTCAGCTGCCATCCTGGGCCTTGCCATCACCTTAAACTTCTGTGTTTCCATGACTTTGAACACTAAAATCGACCTCTCTGACTACAACTTCACAATCACCGATCTCTTGTGCTCTCGCACTTCTACTGGTTGTACTCTTTGTCTCATTGTGGTCCTTAGCTTTCGGTGATGCTTTATTCCCTGGCACACTGCCTGGGAACCCAGTCATCCCTATTCTCTGAGTCTCTCAAGGTTTTGTTCCATTCTCTTATCTATCCTGAGCCCCATGATTGCTCATATCAGTAAATGTTTTGCATGTGCACAGTTCTCCTTTGCATTTTCTTGGTTCTTTCTCTTCTTTCTTTGTTGATCTCTTAGTCCTCACCCTTCGTGGAAAACTGGAATTCACTTTTTCCAACTCTCCCCCAGGATTATCAAGGTTGACTAAAAGATGGCAGACTGGCCATATTTGTTTTACCAAACATCCACTGTGTTACTTTTCAGCTCGGTGCTTACCACATCAGTAGTCGTATGGCTCTTTTTCTAGTCGGTTACATAATGTGTACTTTACTTCATCCATTCCCAAGATTCCCTGTGTCACTTGAGGAAGAGTAGGTGAGGAAGAGTACTTTTGAGGGCAACCATTGTGTTAAGTGTTTTATATTATTGCATCTATTAGGCCTTAACCTGGTAGTAATAGTGTTTTTATTTTTTCTTATGATAACTCTAGGCCAAGGTGGTTTATTGACATAGAACTTGAAAAATATTTCATAAAAGTTTGAATCCTATGCCTGTGGATTTTCATTGCCTCCTCTCCTGACCTCTCCTCCTGACCTCACCTCCTGCCAGATCTACTCTGGTGATTACTTTGTTTCTTTCTGAAATGAGATAAATGACTTCATATTATGACATCTCGCCCTCCTTTACCTAATTTTCTTCCATTTCTTTATCCATTTCTTTCTCCTTCTTTCTTTGCTAAATGAAAAAATTATCAGCAATGCTTTCATACAGTTAACTCCTCTGCCTTTGTCATCAATGCCAATCTTCTAGCTCTTTTTCCAAATTGTTGATCTATCACTTATCCCCTCCTTTAGATCCTCCTTAGTTTTCCCTTTCAAACCAAATCTTTTTTCTTTATATCAAACAAATATCAGTCGTCCCATTAACAAAACAAAAAACAAAAAAAACTTTTCTTGCTTTTTTATCCGAAATAAGCTTTTTTTTTTTTTTTGCCTCTTCTACCAAAGTCTTTGAAAGAAGAGATTGTATTTACTGTTGTTAGTTAGCCATTTCCCCATCAATGACACCAAAACCACTTTCATCCTGACTTTTTTCTCCTCATCGGCCCATTACTGAAACTATTCTCTTGAAATATGTACTAGTAACCTCCAAGTTTTTGAGCCATGTCACACATTCTCAATCCTTTTTCTTCTTGATTTCTCTGCAGCTTTTGCGTTGTGACCATCCCTTCTTTCTTGCCACAGGTTCTCCCTTTGCTTTTCTTATATTATGTATTCTTGGTTCTTGTTTCGCCTGTCTGCCTACTTCTGTACCAGCTCTTCTTTTGCCTCCATTTCTATCATTGTTTCTCTTCACTCTCTCCCTAGAGTCTTACTTAATTACAAGCTTAATGGGTTGACTATACATTGCTCTAACTTTTACTTTTCAAATGAGTTCCCTTTGAACATCTCTTTCTGGTTATTCCACTGGCCTCTAATTTATTTGTCTAAGATTAAATATATCATCTTGTTTTCTTTTTACCATCCTTTTCTTTCTTTCATTAATGACAATGCCATTATCAAAGGTAAATCCCCAGTTACTTATAACCATTTTCCTTTTATTTCCACATGTAATCAATTGCCAACTATTTTTAAGTCTTTTTTCTCCATTTTCATAGAATATTTACATTTACTCCTCCCAATATCATTCAAATTTATTTTATTTCAATACCTGGTTTTTAAAACACTCTGCTTATGTTTCAATCTTCTTTCCCATAACTACTAGATATTCTATATGTGATTTATGCCTTAGACTTTTGAGTCTTCTGTGTCTTTGCTCCCATTACCTCTGCAGAACCTTGCTCCCTAATTTTGTTGTTTAAATTCTATTGTTCCCTGATGTTTTTTTATTATTAATACATTTCTTCCAGGAATTTTTCTCAATCCTACATTAATTGCTTTTCATTCCCAATCTAATAAAGATTTTTCTTGCTCCTAAACTTCTAAAACAGCTCCCCACTTTTTGCCTTGGTCATAAAAGAAAAGAATAGCAAGAATGTGCACTTTTGAGTTTGATCTGCTTAGATGGACCCAGCTCAATCATTCACCAGCTGGGTGGGCTTACTCTAATCGTTTAATGTCTCTGACTTCATCTTATTCAGCTGAATAATTAAAATAATAAGGCCTAGATTTAAAGTGTATTGGGAGGATGAGAAACGATATATGACACAGCCTCTGACACTGCTTGGCCCAGAGTTGCTATTAAGTAGATAAGTGTTGCATGGAAAAATCTCTCTAGGTAGAGTTTGAGATGCTAGAGAATTCAAACTAGGGCACAGAGTAGGCATTCAAGAAATGTTTGCACGGTGAAAGGGCTGGAATTACAGAAGGCACACACCTACCATCAATTTCCTCCATCAGTTTTGTAATGTGTTCCCCAGGAGCCAAGGAAGACTAAAATTAGACAGGGTGAAAGTCTGACTCATCTGCCACTCTCAGAGAGTGACTTTTGCCTGAAGTCATCCTCTCAAGACAACAGAAACCTGTATTCTAAAGCTGCGTTTCAATGGTTTTTAATGACCATAGTCGTTCTTCGTCTGATTTTCTGAGTTGAGCATTACATATACTGTTTCCCAAGCTTGAGTGAATTCTGCCCTTGCATGCATTTTTTAAAATAATGGCTGTTGGTTGTGCTACAGTGACTTTGTCAATTCCCTCAGCTTTCAAACTCTGCTTATATGAACACATTCAGCTTTTAAAAGTTCCCTAACTTCCTTTCTCTACTTACAGTGTGCTTTCTCTTCACAAATAATACCCACTTCTCTGGGCTGGGTCCAGGATTGAAGATTATCTATAATATGAAGAAACTCTTATTTCCAGTGTCAAATAAAACTGAACTCTTATAAGCAACAACAGTAAGAACAAGTAATACCCATTTGAGTTTACTGATTATATTTGCATTTTTTTGAGTAGCATGCTCCCCAAAGATTAATAGTCAGTTTTCTTTTCTACCACTTAAAGAAACAAAATTATATTGTGATCTCTTGTTTTCTATGATGGATATGTGTCTGCATGTTATGGAGTGTGACTTTGGAGTTCAAACTCCCTAGATAGGAATCCTAGCTCAAGCCCTTATTACCTTTGTCAGTTCAGGAAAATTTAAACCATGGTAAACTTCAGTTTTGCTTCTCTGTAAAATGGCTACAGAAATTAAATCTATTTCATATGAAATAGTGTCATTGGGTGCACTTAAATAAAACAATTAAAAGCTCTTAACACAGTGAATAGCACATAGTAAGAGCTCAATATGTATTAGCTACTAATAACATTGTATCATAAATCTCTTATAACTAGTAACTTCATGGCTTATTTTATGCTTTAGCTTTCTTGGTTGTATTTCTATTTATCTATTCTTTGTTTATTGTTGTTTTTCCTTTATTTATTTTGTGTTGGTTTGTTTTTATTGTTCCTTAGCATAAAAATTTTACTTAATCAGTCAGGCTTGATGTTGACCCAGCTACCTTCCTGGCCTACCCTGGGTGCTCAAGTTGTGGTACTGTGAGCCAGAGGGACTAGAATGGAAAACATCCCTCACTCTACAAGGAGGTCTTCCCCTAACATCTAATTAACTAGTTTTTAGCTTTTTTCTTTTTCCTGCTTCACTTTGCCTAACACCTTCCCAGCAACAGTAACCAGTTACTTCATCGTGGTAGCACATACTAAAAGCAAACAAACAAACAGAACCTTCCCTAGTTCTAGGACAACTTCTATTCGACACTGTGACCTGGCCCAAGTGAGAAAAGGTGACCCACTCTGAAAAGAGACAGCCTTTTGGTGTAGGGTTTGGCAATTTTTTTTTTTTAAATAAGAAGAAGTAGTCCCTTCAAGGAACATGTAGAAAGGGCACATGAACAAAGCCAAAGTGGGGTAGGATAGAGAGTAGGGGGTGGGGATGGGTGATGGAGGGGAGTGGTGGTGGGAAAATGGAGACAACTACACTTGAACAACAACAACAAAAATTTTAAACATTGCCCTGGCTGGTGTAGCTCAGAGGATTGAGTGTGGACCTGCAATCCAAGCGGGTGCTGGTTCAATTCCCAGTCAAGGCACATGCCTGTATTGTGGGTCAGGTCCCCAGTAGGGGGCACACAAGAGGCAACCACACATTGATGTTTCTCTCCCTCTCTCTCTCCATTCCCCTTTCTCCAAAAATAAATAAATAAAATCTTTTTTTAATGTTTTATTTTTTAAAATTTTAATTACTTTATTGTTTTTCAATTACAGTTGTCTGCATCCTCTCCCCTCCCCTCTCCCTATCCCCTCTAAATTCACTTACCTCCTCTTCTTCCACCCTCCCCCTTGGTTCTGTCCATGTGTACTCTACAGTGGTTCCTGAAAACCCTTCTCCCCACTGTCCCCTCCCCCTCCCCCTTGGCTATTGTTAGACTGTTCTTAATGTCAATGTCTCTGGTTAGGGTTTTCTTGTTTTTTTCTTCTGTTGATTATGTTCCAGTTAAAGGTGAGATCATATGGTATTTGTCCCTCACTGACTGGCTTACTTCACTTAGCATAATGTTCTCCAGTTCCATCCATACTGTCTCAAAGGTATAAACTCCTTCTTTCTCTCTGCTGCAGAGAATTCCATTATGTAAATGTACCATAGTTTCTTGATACACTCATTTGCTAATGGGCACTTAGGTTGCTTCCAGCACTTGGCTATTGTAAATTGTGCTGCTATGAACATTGGAGTGCATAGGTTCTTTTGGATTGGTGTTTCAAGGCTCTTAGGATATAATCCCAGAAGTGAAATTGCTAGGTCAAAAGACAGTTCCATTTTTAGTTTTCTGAGGAAATTCCATACTGTTTTCCACAGAAAAATGCCCCAGTCTGCATTCTCACCAATAGTGCACTAGGGTTCCCTTTTCTCCGAATCCTCTCTAACACTTATCTGTTGCTTTGTTTATGATGGCCATTCTGACCAGTGTGAGGTGGTATCTCATTGTGGTTTTAATTTGCATCTCTCTGATGGCTAGTCATGCTGAGCATCTTTTCATATGTCTCTGGGCCCTCTGTATGTCGTCCTTGGAGCAGTGTCTGTTTAAGTCTTTAGCCCATTTTTTAATTGTTCTTTTTTTTGTCTTCCTGGAGTGGAGTCATATGAGTTCTTTATATATTTTGGAGATCAAACTCTTGTCTGAGGTATCATTGGCAAATATATTCCCCATACAGTTGGTTCTCTTTTTATTTTAATACTGTTTTTTTTTTTAGCCCTGCAGAAGCTTTTTATTTTGATGAGGTCCCATTTGTTTATTCTTTCCTTTATGTCTTCTAGGGGACATATCAGTGAAGATGTTGCTGCGTGGAATGTCTGAGATTTTCCTACTGATGTTTTCTTTTAGGACTTTTATGGTGTCACGACTTATATTTAAGTCTTTTATCCACCTTGAATTTATTTTTGTGCACGGTGTAGGTTGATGCTCAAGTTTCACCTTTTTGCATGTAACTGTCCAGATTTCCCAACACCATTTGTTGAAGAGGCTATTTTTATTCCATTTTATGTTGCTGCCCCCTTTGTCAAATATTAATTGCCTATAGAGATTTGTGTTTGTTTCTGGGCTCTCTATTCTGTTCCATTAGTCTATCTGTCTGTTTTTATGCCAGTACCAGGCTGTTTTGATTACAGTGGCCTTGTAATATAGTTTGATATCAGGTATTGTTATCCCTCCTACTTTGCTCTTCTTTCTCAAAATTGCAGCTGATATTTGGGGTCATTTATGGTTTCATATAAATTTTTGAAGTGTTTGTTCTATATCTGTGAAATATACCATTGGTACTTTGATAAGAATTGTATTTAATCTACAAATTGCTTTGGGTAGTATGAACATTTTGATGATGGTGATTCTTCCAATCCTTGAGCATGGTATATGTTTCCATTTGTTTGTGTCTTCCATGATTTCTTTCTTCAGTGTTGTGTAGTTTTCTGAATTCAGGTCTTTTTACCTCCTTGGTAAGGTTTATTCCTAGGTATTTTTATCTGTTCTTGCTATTTCAAATGGGATTTTTTTTCCTGATTTCTGCTTCTGATGTTTCAATGTTGGTGTACAAAAATGCCTTTGATTTCTGGATATAGACTTTGTATCCTGCTGTTTTGCCAAATTCATTTATTAGGTAAAATAGGTTTTTGGTGGAGTCTATAGGGTTTTCTATATACAGTATCATGTCATCTGAAAACAATGACAGTTTTGTTTCTTCCTTTACAATTTGGATGCCTTTTATTTCCTCTTTTTGTCTGATTGCTGTGGCTAAAACTTCCAATACTATGTTGAATAGAAGTGGTAATAGTGGACAACCTTGTCTTGTTCCTGATCTTAGTAGGAAAGATTTTTGCTGTAGGTTTCTCATAGATGACCTTTATTATGTTGAGGAATGCTCCCTCTATTCCAAGTTTGCTGAGTGTTTTTATCATAAATGGGTGCTGTACCTTACCAAATGCTTTTTTCACATCTATTGATATGATCATGTGATTTTTGTCTTTGCTTTTGTTTATGTGATGCATTACATTTATTGATTTGTGAATATTGTACCATCCTTCAATCCCTGGGATGAATTCTACTTGGTCACGATGTATGATCTTTTTAATGTATTGCTGGGTGTGGTTTGCTAATATTTTGTTAAGGATTTTAGCGTCTATGTTTATCAGCTATATTGGCCTGAAGTTTTCTTTCTTTGCTGTGTCTTTATCTGGTTTTTGGATTAGGAAGATGCTGGCTTTATAAAAAGAGTTTGGGAGTCTTCCATCCTTTTGGATTTTTTGGAATAGTGGGTGAAGGATAGGGGTTAGCTCTTCCTTAAATGCTTTGTAGAATTGTCCTGTGAAACCATCTGGTCTAGGACTTTTGTGCATTGGGAGTTTTTTATTACTGTTTCAATTTTGTTTGCTCTTATTGGTCAGTTCAAGCTTTCTGCCTCTTTTTTATTGAGTTTTGGAAGATTATATTTTTCTAGAAATTTATCCATTTCACCTAGGTTTTCATGTTTCTTGGCAAACAGTTCTTCGTATTAGTTTCTTATTATCCTTTGTATTTCTGTGGCATCAGTTGTAATCTCTCTCCTTTCATTTCTGATTGTGTTTATTTGGGTCCTCTCTCTTTTTTTCTTGATGAGCCTGCTTAAAGTCTTGTCAGTTTTGTTTATCTGTTGAAGAACCAGTTCCTGGATTCATTGATCCTTAGAATTGTCCTTTTAGTCTCTAAGTTATTTAATTCTGATCTGATCTTGATTATTTCCTTCCTTCTACTTGCTCTGGGCTGCCTTTGTTGTTGTTCCTTGAGTTCTTGTAGGCATAGAGGTAGGTTGTTTGTTTGAAATGTTTCTAATTTTTTTTTAGGTAGGCCTGCATTGCTGTGAACTTCCCTCTTGGGACTGCCTTTGCTGTGTCCCATAAGTTTTGGGGTGTTGTAAGTTCCTTTTCATTTGTTTCAAGAAACTTTTTGACTTCTTTCTTAATCTCATTCTTGACCCATTCATTGTTTAATAGCATGCTATTCAATCTCCATGATTTTGAGTGTTTTGGGTTTTTTTTCCTTTGGGTTTGTTTCTAATTTCAGTCCATTGTGGTCAGAGAAAATATTTGATATGATTTCAATTATCTTGAATTTATTGAGGCTTGTTTTGTGTCCTCTTATATGGTCTATCTTAGAAAATGTTCCATGTGCATTTGGAAAAAATGTGTATTTAGCTTCTTTGGGGTGAAAGGCTCTGTATATATCAGTTAGGTCCATTTGATTTAGGGCATTATTCAATGCTGCAATATCTTTGTTGATATTTTGTTTGGAAGATCTGTCCATTTTTGACAGTGGGGTGTTAAAATCTCCTACTATAATTGTGTTGCTGTCAGTATCTTTCTTGAAGTCCTCAAGGATTTTCTTTATGTATTTGGGTGCTCCTATGTTGGGTACATACATATTTACAATGTTTATGTCTTCTTGGTGGATTCTTCCCTTGAGTATTATGAAGTGTCCTTCTGGGTCTGTCTTTATGGCCCTTTTTTATAAAGTCTATTTTTTCTGATATGAGTATTGGTACCCTGGCTCTTTTTTCCTGTCTGTTAGCTTGGAAACCTGTTACCAGCCCTTCACTTTCAGTCTGTGTAAGTCTTTTGTCCTGAGGTGGGTCTCTCGTAGGCAGCATATGTGTTGGTTGTGCTTTCTTATCCATCCAGCTATTCTATATCTTTTGATTGGAGCATTTAATCCATTTACATTTAAGGTTATTATTGATAGGTACTTATTCATTGCCATTTTTTTTTTTTGTACCTGTGTTCCTCTCTCTCTGTTTCTCTTTTCCTTCCTTTCCTTATAGCAGTCCCTTTAGCATCTCTTGCAGAGCTGGTTTGGCGGAGGTGTATTCATTTAGACTTCTTTTGTCTTGGAAGCTCCATATTTGGCCATCTATCTTGATTGAGAGCTTTTCTGGGTACAGTAGCCTTGGTTGCAGGCCTCTGGTTCTCATTTCTTAGAATATTCCTTGCCATTCTCTTCTGGCTTGGAGTGTTTCCATTGAAAAGTCAGTTGCTAACCTTATTGGAGCTTCCTTGTTATTTCCTGTTTCTCCCTTGCTGTCTTTAAGATTCTCTCTTTGTCTTGGAATTTTGACATTTTAATTATGATATGTCTTGAAATGCATCTCTTTGGATTCCTCTTGATTGGGACTCTCTGTGTTTCCAGGATTTGTGTGATCTTTTCTTTCATCAGATTAAAAAAAAATTAAAAAAAAACCCTTTTAAGGTTTCTCTTTTTTAAAAGAGAAAAAGAAAAAGTAGTCTCTGCAGGGGAGGGTGGAAATGTTACCTCTGAACCTAACCACAGATGTTGACAGTTGACCCAGACTGGATTTCAGATCTAACCACATCTTGGCTCAGCACAGCCTTGCATGGAGGCTGCCAGTGCTAGGCATACATCCATCCCATACTCTGTGGCAATCACTGTTGTACCAGCAGGCAGCTTATTTTTTACCTTATTACTACAGTAATATGTGCCCCTCATTCTCAGGTACACAGTCACCTCCAAAAACTTTTGAAAGCCACATAGGTGAAATTTTCTGGGGCAGAAACAAAGTGTGGGACAAGTTCTTTTCCAAGAGAATTGCATGACAGTAATCAGAAACTCTGAATTCTGATGGCAAAAGCTTAATACAGTCTACAAAGATGGAGGAAAGCCCTGCATTTCTCAGCATTTCCTGCCATAAATATGATCCCTCAGCAAGGCTCTCCACTCTGCTTAGCTACACCCAGAAGTCATACATCATGCTGGTAGAAGAGGCCTTGGCCACCTGCCACCTGAATGCCAACGGGAAATCCCTGTCTTATTTGTATCAGTATATGCTGTGACTTCTAATAAGTCAGAGAGGAGGACTTATTCAGACAGCCGTGTAGCCCTCAGAGCTTAAAGGTTCGGGGTTGTCACTGGAGGGCTGCCAATGAATCTGTCCAGGACTCTACAGCAGAAATCCTGTCTTTCCATGTCTAGATTTTCAAGCTCTGCAACCCTCTATTATCATATATGAAAGAATAAAATGCTCTTTACTGACTTACATGAGGGAAATACATTGCAAAAGAAGAACCATAGAAGAACAAGAAAAAATGGAGAGAGGACCACTTTAATCCCCTGTTAAATTTATGTAACTGTCTTGAGAGTCAAGCAAAATGCTTGCGACCAAGTACATCTAATATAGAATTGCAATTAAGAGACAATATATCTAGATTTTAGAATGATTTTGCACTTCACAATGCTATATTTTCCTGAATCAAAATATTCTATCAATTATAAAATACCCTTGTAATTTTAGAAACATTCAACCATTGTATGTCTTATTACCCCTTACAATTTGTATTTTTGGATTTATTTGAGCACAAACTTTTATGATATATCAGTTTTACACACACACACACACACACACACACACACACACAGAAAGTGAAATAAACAGATTAAGGTACTCCTCAGCCTGTCCGACAAAGTCTAAATCCTCCAAATCACTGTGCTGTCCAGAGTCACTGACAGTCATGTTTTCTTTCTACATAGCATCATTCTCTGTGATGGCATGACGTCAGTGATTAGCCTTTTTCTTAAAAAAACAAAACAAAACAATATTTTTTCCATCTTGAGAACTGTATTGTTTTGCTTCCCCAGTAAATCTATAAGTTCCTTAAGCATGGTATAGTTGTCCTGTCCTTGTTTTGGTGTCACCCTAAGCTATTAGAGTTGGATTTGGCTGTGCTTGATTCCCTATATGTACTCATTCAATTGGACTGCTGCATACTACTTCCATAGCAGAAAAGGGAAATTAGCAAGATCTCCCTATAAAGTATTTCTTCAGTTTTGGAGTGCTGTGTGTAAAATATCATATCCTCAGGTTTTAAAAAAATCTGGATCATACATCTCGGGAACTTGAAAGAATTTTGATAAGTGCTGAATTTCAAGATGGAAGTACTTCTTTTGGTAGGTCAGAAGACGGCTCTGATACATATATTTTAAGAAGAAAGGAAGGGACATCCCAAATTACTCATTAGAGTATGACCAATATGCCTGTACTTTCAAGTCTAACTTAAATCCTTACTTCTCTATGGCATCTTTTTGAATTCTGTTTGGACTGAATATGGCCTGTTTGAATGTCTGTGGCACTTTAGTTTCTTTTGTTTATTTATTAGATTCTGCCTTTCGATACCTCATATTATAAAATAACTTGGTAGGTATGAGTGAGTCTTTAGTTTATGGTAAAGATTTGCTTTAATTTTTGTTTATTGATGAGAGAGAGAGACATTGATCCATTGTTCCATGTATTTATTTGTTGATCTTGAATGTGCCTACAACCTTGGAGTATCAATACAACACCCTAACCAGCTGTTCTCAAACAGGGCTATGGTAAGGATTTAATTTTTTTAAAAAATTGAGAAGTAATCCCACAAACACTGATTGGGTAATAGGAAAGTGAGATAGGAATAAAAGGAAGCCAATAAAGGGTACATTAATGAATGGTATATTGCTGTGGACAAGCGGAGTCCACTTTTATTGGAGATTTTGTTAATTTAAAGTATGACTTCACAAAGAGGTCCTCGTCCAGTCCTCAGAAATGTTGAATATGATAGCAAAAGAACTTTGTAGATGTTCATTATGTTAAGGCAGCAATTTTCAACAGGCGTACCGCAGAATTTTTAAAACCACAATACCTGACTGTTTAGTCAGGGACACTGAGCTCTTTTCACTTAGATTGTCAAATAAAAAAAAAAAATGACAACAGTCAACACAACAGTAGCTGTCCAGTGTGAATGCCCTGTCTTGAACCATAATTATATACGTCATATAATAGAGTAGCATCTTATTGGTCACATCTCATAATAAGTTTGCATCTGACTGGTTAATTCTTAGTACTAGAAATTTTTATAAGCAAGTATAGGAACCTTTTTTTAAGTTATTTTGGAGCAAAAAGTGTAGATAATTACTATTATTTTTTAAGTCAATCAAGATTATTTCTATTTTTTGTCAAGTTGGTAAAAATATAATTTTGGTGTGCTGCAAAATTTTAATAATTTGTTTATTTGTGCCATGAGACACAAAAGGTTGAAAATTGCTGTGTTCACAATATTGAGATGAAAGGATAGTCTGGGTTATCCAGGTGGAGCCAATATAATCACAAGAGTCCTTATAAGAAGGCAGATGGGAGGACTTCCGCCAAGATGGCGGAGTAGGTGGACGCACTGCACCGCCGCTCACAACCAGAGAGTTTAAACAACGAACTCAATAGCGAAAAATAAACAACCAGAATGGACAGAATCGAACTGAAGGGAAGTCCGACACCCAGGAAGTTGGGGAGGACGTACATCCAGGCCGGTAAGTGGGGCAGAACCGAGCGGAGGAGCGGAGTGAGAGGCAGTTTGCCGGGAGGAACTTACCCCGGGAGCGCCTAAATAAAACACTACCCCGAGCAACGGGTGAACCTCGCAGGCCGGCAGCGTAACTGGAGAGGCCAGTGGGAACCAGCAGGGCTGAGACTGGAGGAAAAGGCAGTGGGGAACTGGGGAGCAGAGGGTGATAGGGAGTGGTGGTGAACGGCAGACGCCATTGCTCCCTCCCAGGCCCCGCCCCCAAAGGAAATGTCACATAAAAGCGACCCAGGTTGCCAGGCACCAACAAACACCTAAGACTCCGACAGGGGCGCCGAGATAAAAAAGAATGAAAATGGCCAAAATGAAAGATCAGACCAAATTGCAACTAACGGATGAAGAGATAGCCAAATTAACAGATGCCCAGTTTAAAACACTG